>JAGFMF010011861.1:19564397-19849406 GCA_019455555.1 Galemys pyrenaicus
AGCAGGAGAGGTCTGCTGCGCCATGTGGGTCCCCTCCCTGGCCGGCAGCAGGGATCGAACTCGTGCTGCAGTAACTGCGGTTTGCTTCATAGTGCGTTGTTTAACCCACTGCGCCACCAGGGAGGCCCTTAATTCTGATTTTTTTTACTATAGTAGGTTAATATTGCTATCAGTTAAAATTGTATAATTAAGTGAAGAAAAATTGAAAATAGGATAGAAGGTAAGGAGAGAAATACAGACAGAAGGAAGGAAATTATAAATTAAAATTTAATTTATTGGATTATATCCCTTGCTATATTTTAAAAAATGCATTTAAATGGCATCAAGGCAACTAGTTAATTCATTATGTGGAATTCAGTGACCAATCTATCTATTCCAAGATATAGAGTATTTGGGGGATACTATATTTTTCAATGTCCATCAGTATCGGGCACTTGGGATCAAAATGTCTTTATTTGCATGTTTCTCAAGCTCTCAAGCTTTCAGTTTCATTAGTTCTACTCTTAGTCATCTCCTCTCTAAAGTTTTAAGCTCTATGTTCCTATGCAAGAACAAGCTTCCTAATAACATTATCTCAAATGTAAAACAAAAATGGCTAGCCTTTTATATATTTCTTGCTCTAGTCTACCTCATAATTTAATTGTAATACACATCTGTGCTAATACATAGATGCAGCAGAAATCCATGAATTAATTTCTATTTTATAAATGTTGATGGAATCTTAGCAACATTATTATGCCTCTTAGTGTAAACACTGCAGCCAAGGAAGTCCATCTTCCAATTATCTGCATAATTATCTTGTTAGCTGGAATATGTTGTTATTGTTGTTACTATGAAGACTTTGCTAAGCTTTATAAAATTACACTTCACTGTTCAATTATTACTAGGAAAACTTGTGGAAAAATTTTGCCATCTCTATTATAGATGAAGAAAGTGATAAGCAAATTGTCTTCTTGTGAATTAGGGTCATTTCATATCACTAAATTTTATTCACTATAGTTCTAGCCTACTTCTGATTGTTTGGGAATAGTTTGGGAATAACCAAATGTCATTTCTGTTTATGACAAATTTGAAATGGTCATTTCATTGGGTTGTTTTTTTTTTTTTTTTTGGTAAATATGTATTCAGCAGCCAGTATAACACCACAGTTGATCCTAATTGATACCCAAGTGAATAGCATGAACAAAGAAGACTATAATTAAAGAGCCACATGACTAAAAATGATGAATTCCCTCCCTACCTTCTGCGATGCTGCTTCTAAAACAGGATTGAAATACATATGTGGCAGCAAGCCTGAAAGCTGTGACAGCAGCAAAGAAGCCATTTATCTCTGTTTCAGCCAACCAAATCACTGTTACAGCCTCTCAATGTGACTAACAACTACTGAAAATGTCTTAGAATACAAAGTGAACACAGTAGGTGCTTAATGTGTGGACTACATATTTCACTTAAATATCACATGTTGATTTTTTTATACCTTAACTCTGTTCCAGTATTAAGTCTGTTATGAAAGGTTATAGCTTGATGTAAAAAGAACTATAAAATTAAAGTCATCACATGTAAAATTCTCTGGATAGTATCATGCAGATATCATAACATTAGCACTGGTCAGAATTTCCCATAAATAACTTAACTATTGATGGTTTTAAAACTCTCCAGAAGAGTCATTAAAATTCCTGAGTGAGAAGATAAAATTGATAGGGTAAATTGTCACTCCTGAATGTGGTTCAGGGGTAATTGTGGCCCAGTAAGTCTCCTCAGTGGAGAAATATTTCTTATTTCTAACAGTCCACTATCCTCCAGAACCAGGCTGGCTAAAAATTCAAGAGTGTTATTTTTTTCTCAAATTCAAAATTAGATAAATGTGTTATTTTCTCTCCCCTTATAGAATCCTCGGGAAAGAATGTACAGTCAAAGTTACAGAATTTACAGGAAATGAAGACAAAGTATTTGAAATAAACATCTAACAGATACAGCCTATAAGAAGGAAGAATGAGAGAGCTAAAACTCAATCTTTCTGGATTGAATTGTTGGCTGAAGTCACTGAAAAATATAGAATCCTAATTTAAAAAGACAACCAGGAGATAGTTCTTTTCAAATACATGTATTTCTCAATCTATGTAATTAGAATACTTGGAAATCTTCAATGACACTATCTCATATGACCTCACCATGGTTGTCCTCTCCAAGATGGTTCATTACCTCTCTTCATATTTTACTTTTTTTTACCCTCTACTCTTCAAGGACATTTATGATCTCACCCCCAAACCCACCCCACACACTCCCACTCACAACTAAATGATCTTAACATGAAGGACTTACTGAGGACAAAATGGAATTATATGTTCTGGTCATAATCATATTAAAGTACACTGACTATAAAGTGTGTGGTCTTATTAATGCTATTTTTAGCCATACTGTTCTTTACCCCCATTCCAAAAATAACATTTCTCAAAAAACATTCTATCAAATGAATAATGTGGGGCCATATGGATAACATATAGGAAAACACAACTAAGAATAATAAAATTTAGGCACTTTCATAATATATGTCTGAAAACATGATACATATGGTCACTGGTATTTGGCATTGTTCTAGAAAAATGCTTTGAGTCTTTCCACTAATGCTTTTTTGTCTTACAGCATCTTGTACTAGTCCCATTAATCTGAATGAACTCAACAAATGCAGAGCAAGGCTGTTTTGGCAGAAGGACAAAGGACACTTTCCCCTCAGCTCATAACAAATTGCTTTCATTAAGAACAAATGGTCTTGGAGCATTATTCTACTTGAGTCTGGCTGATGACAAGCCCAAAGGGTAGACCCAATGTTCACTGTAAACATTAAGACTGCATCTCAGTAAGTGGAGTTTCCTTCTGTAGTTTAAAAACTCCATATTCTGGAAGCATAAGATAGAGCACTTCCAAAATTAAAACACCAGTTTGAGGCAACATTCAGTACTTACATTCAGATTTTGTCTATGGCTAAGATAACTATAAGTAAAGTAGATATTACTAAATAGCAGAAAATTTTTGGAAACTAATATGTTTATCATAGGAGAAAATGCTTTTCTGAAGTTATCAAAAGTATAAAATATGTATTAAAAGTAACATCTAGTTGGCTTACTTCAAAGGTCTTTCTACACCATCTGGAAATGATTCTTCAGGGAATTATTTATTTCAGATATTTTTAGGCATTCTTGTAAAAATTAAAATGTGAGACTAAAAATAGAACAAACTCAGATTAAGAACAAAACAATATAAAGGGGTTTTGAAACATTATATAATTTTAACATTCTATGTTTGTTGTTCACACTGATATTTTGAAGTCACTATTATTTTCTTCCTCATACAATTCCAAACAGTGAAACATATCAAAAGACTATTGTTTATAGATATTTCATAATGTGACCTTCAATTCTCTTCTATTTTTATGTTTAATTTTGAAATAAATTAGAGCCAGTATTTAACACTTGAAAAATAGGTTCCAAACATGAATGCCAACCTTTCTTCATAATGTTATTTTATTACTTCTATTACTGTATTACTTCTGTACTATGCATTTATAAATCTCTGGTTTCAGCATACTATAACTCAGCAGTTTAAACTGAATCAGATGTCCAGACACAGATGATGTTTTTAAAAGGAAGATTAAAAACGAGCTAAACTAGAACACTTCAAAAGCTCACTGGCCTTGCCCTAAGCAAGAAGTTGAAGGATAAGAAGGGGTGGGGGGGTCATAAGAGTACATTTTGTGTTTGAATAAGGAATTGATTTGGAGAAGAACTCCAGGCTAGCTGAGACAAAAGATCATAATTTTCTATTCTTCCAACACTCTGTCAATAAAAGAACATTAGAGAATCTATCCTCTAAAGAAGCAGCCTATCTTTTGGTTTCATCACCACTATCAAAAAGCATTTTTGCTATTCACACAGAGTTTCTCCACAGGAAGCAGTATGGATTGCCTTGAGTATGGGAAGAAAACGCAGAAGAGTTCACCATTATTTAATAAATCCTTACATCATCTCCAGGGTAGGTGGTAAGTAGTGTCTATACTTTAGCTCTCTCTGAAACCTTGTATATGCTTGCCAAGAGGAAACAAGCATATATAAATGAACCCTTTTTAATATCTAATAAAATTGACACAAAGTTAGTGACTCAACCCAAACATATAGGTAAATTAATATTCTTTATTGACATTGTTTATGAATATGAACAATCTTCATTCCATAAGTTATTTACTTCAATCCAACTAGTATAGAAGAATCCAGTGTATGCAATCACAGAAACACAAAAAAACAAGTATCAGTTACAAAAAAAGCCACAAAGGAAATACTTCACAACTTTATATACTAGAAAGAGAAAATTTTTTATAAAACATTGACTATTGAACTAGTAATGTGTTCATGATTTAATAAAAATACTTTGAAGTTAAGAAATTTTCAGCCGGAATACATCATAAATTACGTAGCAGCATTGTTGAATCATTATCTGTAACCTATCTGACATTTTAAATAACTAGGGAGAACAGAAAGAGTTCAAAATATCAGGAGGCAGAAAGGAAGAGTCTGATTGTTTGGGAGCAAGTAAGAGTGATTTTGAGTTTGGGAAAGCATGGCTTTCATTATCCAGAAGGGGAGGCATATATCCCTCCTAGGACTCTAATTTCCACTTCATACTTTGAGACCCCAAGTTCCAAACTATATTTTTCCTTGGAAGCAGTGCAAAAGAAAATTAAAAAAAAAAAAAAAAGAAAGGAAAAGAAACCTCTGAAAAAATTATCTGATGCTTTAAAATGACATTTCCTCATTCCTCTCACTTTTGATTCATGGCCACAGAGCCTGACTATGTAGTGAACTCTGTCCTGCATGTTTTCTGAGTGGTCCTGTATAGATTCTGGAAATAGTACTCCATTTCTCCTTTGCTTTGTTTCTTTTGACTGGGTCAAAATATGTTCAGCCTGAAGCAGACACTTTATCACAATCCTTTTTCCACCTATCACAAGATTTATGATGGTTAATGTAATGGACTATTATGTCATATTTTATCAGTAGGTACCAACAAATGTTAACCAATGTACTAACCAATGTCACCATTCACTTCAAAATATGAATTATAAGGGATGTTTTTAGATGTTACAGAGAACAAGTTTTAGGAGCTAAAGGAATTTATGGGGGGAATTGAATGAAATAAACTTCACTTTCTTCATTGATGAAGAGCTCTAAGGAATGAAGTATCTAGAGCATCTCTGCTATGTCTAAACCTATTTAATCAAAGTGCCCCTCACCTTCTGTTTATAGAACATTGTCAAGACCTTATGCAGAATCCATTTTGGAGAATGCTGTTGTTCAGATAAATAAAATTAGTTGACTGAGTAGTTCTCAAGTGTAAAATTTTAAGATATTTGGAAAAAAATAAGTTAAAAGATTTATTTTTTTAAAATTAAGTTTTTAAAATTATATTCTTATGGCTAAGACTGAATAAATACAATTCTCATTTAAAATTTTCATGGTAAACCAACTATATCTCCATGCTTTTGGCCAAATAAATAGTTATAATACTATCATATCTAATTATTATCAGATCCAGAATGACAAGGATCTAAAGTAATTATGTAACATAACCTCATATAAATCAATGTAACTATGTCATAGATAAGTAAAACAAGTGAAACTTTTTGTGAGAAAGATCAAAACACAGATGTCTTTTCTATAAAGAATGATAATGCTATGTATAATATAATACATATTTCTGCAGGACACAAGTTATAGTCAATAATAGTTAATGCTAAACTATAAATTCCCCAGACTCAAAAAGCATGTCTTTGTCACTTTTGTTTCTTTTTTAAGAAGTTACATAGCAGTTACTGATATAGAGAGTAGATAGTAGATAGATGGCATATAGAAATAAATGGATGAATCCTATTGTGAGTAAAGGAAAGAATAGGAGGGAGGAAAAAATAAATGTTCCACATTATCAGTAGTTGATCATTCTCTAAATATTTATTAAATAGTTTGGACTTCTGAATCTGATGCTAAACACTAACACACATAAAACTATGGCTTGGACTTAGAAATACCTACCTTAGTAGAAGAAGCAGGTATTTTAATAAATAATGCCTTAACAGCATGATGGTCTGCAACACAGGTATGTAAAAATATTTGAGTAAAGAGAAAACAATAGCTCCCAGGCAGGGAAAGAGTTAATTATTATATGGGTTGTGTTTTTAAGGATCTCATTAAGTGTAGAAGTGAGGGTGAGTAATTTCAGACAGAAGAAATATCATCAACAATTACACAGAGAATGGAGAAAGTATATTGCAGTCCAAAAACAAATTCAAAAAAATACTTTCAAGAAGACGATGAGGCTGAGAACAACGTGCAGAATGAGAAATGCTTAGATACTGTGATGAGAACTTGGAAATTAGTCCTATTGATTCATATTCCCCACATTTATTTGATCAATTTTTTTTAAGTATTGATGAAAGTGAATAATGATTCATGACATGGATAAAGAACAAAAAACCCTCATCAGAGACCAATTAATTGCAGCAAGAAATTGTCAATAAAAACCAAAACATTGTCACAGATATATGATGAGTCCATGGGATAATGCATAATGCAAAAATAACTTATGCCAGTTTAGTCCAATAGACATTGTACAATTAAAGTAAAATTGATAAATGATGCCTACTCCTTAATGGCAATGTATAATGTGACTTCCTGGAATTCTTAGCTATGATATATCACTTAAAAACAACTATATAAACCTCTTTACCCATGTAATACCAAGTAGATTGTTAAAGGAAAATTCTTGCAATCATGAATTTCTTTTTTTTCCTTCTTGGAATAAGGTTTAGAAGTCACTGCAGTAGATAATGGGGAAATTAAAAAATATATATATGCAAAGCGGTTAAGAGGTTTACCTTGCAAGGAGATACACTGTATATGAAACCCAGTTAAAAAGCAACAGTGTCTTGGAAAACTCTTAAAAAGGTAGTTATCAATAAAATTTCAAGTACAAAGGTAGTTATCAATAAAATTTCAAGTACCAAGGGAGGATAAAATATGATCATTTTCATTAGAAAAGCCCTAGGATGCCAAAAGTGTAAGTGTCTCCCAATGTATAGGAGGATCGAATCTTACAAACAAGTGACTTGGGAAACAAACCCTATTAAACTGTGAATTAGTGTCAATTAAATAGAAATTTTAAAAAATAAAAATAGGGAAGAATAAATTATCCTTGAGAGCAGATGGAAATGGTCAATTTAAATTAATGTCTATGGAATTTACCCTCTAATTATTTTGTACATTTTTCTGTTGTTACCACTGCTGCTAATCATGTTTATGATACCAAGACTTTGGAATCAAATACATCTAGAATAAAAGCCTAGGTCTATCACAATCTATTGGAATAGTCATCAATTATTTTTTTTTGACAACTCCAGGACTTAGGTTTTTTTATCATTATCATAATTTTAAAAATAAAGATAGTCATTTAATTGTGCTGTTTCACAGATTAAAGTCATAATAACTTACTGTGATTATGTCTGATTCACATTCTCTTAGTTTAAGTTTCACTGTAGCAGACCTTTAGACAAGAATCAGAATCTAAGTATCCAGGATACAATCCCAGGAATCAATTATAGATAATGCACAAGAGAAAAAAGTAAAGGAATAAAGTAAAAAACACAGTTGATCATGTCTGCTATTCTTGGGGCAACTGTTGCTGTTGGCTGTTCTGTGACATAATGTAAAATATCTCCTTCCACTGATTTGCCTCCAACCTGAGGTCACACTTAAAAGGTAAGCCCTGACTAACTTGCTTTCTCCTTCCTGTGCCCAGAGACTTCAGCTTACTCAAAAGTTGTCAAGAAGCTATGGCTAAGAGGCCAGCCTGTGGCATTACAGATTCACTGTGGCTTTGACCATGTTTTACTGTGTTTCTTCTCTGTAAAATGTAATAGTAGGTTTTACCTCTCAGAATGATATTAACAATTAAATGAGTTAATATTTGTAAATACATAGTGGAGGACCCAGCACACAAAAAAACCCTGGGGAAACAGGAGCTGGCATCTCATTTTATCCTGGTCCTCCTAAAGGAATGGATTTTTAAATCAAAGGAATGGGTCTTTCCAGAAATGAGGCAGAGGGAACTATTCCCTAAGCTATAGGATTTGGGGATGTTTCTCAAATTTTACAATGTGTTATCCATGAAAAGGAGGATTTGCAGGTTCTCTGCCCCACCTAAGAGTGGAGCTGGGCAGCAATGGAAAGCTGAAAGGGACTTGGGAGAAAAGACAAGAAGGAAGAAGACTTGGAGAAGGTACATGGAGCAGAGATTCATGGGAAGAAACTGTGCTAACTTCTTAGCCTTGGATCTGTTCCAGTGACTTGGGGGACATGGAAAGAGACAACTGTCAAAGAGATATGAGAGATCCAGGGAAGGCTTTTAATGGCAGCCTTTATCTTGACTTGTAATTTTATTTTACTCCTTTCCTTCTAGACTTTACTGGCCCCTCTATCCCTTTCTTATGGTTCTCCACCAGAAGGTGCCTTAGACTTGTGGCAAGCCTTCAGGCCTCAGTTGACCTGCTTTGGGTCTACCCTGTTTGGCTGGGTACTTTAACCCATGAGGGTGTGGGTAACTTTGGGTTCTTCATTTGGAAATTACATTCTTTGTCTTTTCCATATTGCACACTAATTTTATTAAAGTTCCTTTCCATTAAATGTCTATATGTTTTTTCTTGATGTGGCGGATGGCAGAACCTATTTAGAGCAGGCAGGTTTGGGGTTTCTGGGATGCCCCTCTCCCTGCCCTGTAACAAGGTGAGATTAGCATTTGAATTGGCAGGCTGGAGCTTGGTTCATCCCAGTCCAAATAGTTAATGTTAAGAATTGTGAACTAAACAGAGAACTGCTTTTAATTCTTTAGTTTGTAGGATTAGTTTGTGTTCATATCTATGGCATTATAAGTATTTAGCAACTTCCATCGAGAAGAGTCATTACTCCCCAACCCCTGGCATGTGTTGGTTTCTTAACCAAAACAAGCCTGATGTTTTGGTTAATAAAATGTGCCATTGAATAACAAAAATCCAACTGAGTTAATTTAAAATTTCTAATTGGTTTTATTAAACGAGGTAAGACTGAAGGAGCATCCAACTTAGCAAATAGAAAGACAAACAAAAAGTCATACAAAACAAAGGGCTTTAGGCTTATAGTCAGAAAGCAGGTGGATAAGGTCATTAGCAAAAACAAAAATAAGGTTACTGCAGGCAAAGTCAACTTCCTTTCTGAGAAGAGGAAGGGTTTTTTCATGCAGATTTCTTAACAAGGGCTGATACCCCACATCGTTTATGCAAAAATAACAATAATAAAATAAATACATTTTAAAAATAATGAAACAAAATTCCACTTTTGGGGAAAGCTGAAACTGCATTTAGTTTGGGGAATAAGTCTGGGTGGACCACACATGAACACTCCACTTTGGTCCTGTTTCTTTTTAAAAGTGACATTGTACCAGTTTAAGCATAGACAGAGAATTTCTAGTGATTTTCTAGTAATACTTCTTTGATTCCATGTAAACAAGTCCAAGGTGACCCAATAGAGAATGAATAATCAGCTTGAAAGGAGGTGAGTCAGTCGAGGTCTCCCAAACCAGACAATCCTCTGTTGCACAGAAGCTGACTACAGATGTGTGGTGATTTCAACAAAGATCAGAACTGTTTGGCTTATCCCAGACCAAACTGTCAACATTAGGAATTGTGAACTAAACGGTTAGTTGTTTTATAATTGCTGAGTAGTTAGGTGGTTTTAATATGGGAAACCATAGCAAACATTCACTGGTATACAGAATTATGATTATCTTTTTGTTTCTGAACTTGCAAATGATGAACATTAATTATTCTTCTTTTGTGTATTCTCTGGGTTTACTATAATCACAAAAAAAATCATATGTGAATGACAGTTTTATTTCTCTTCAATAGTTAAAGGTTTAATTTATTGTTTTATTTTAGTCCCTTAAAAGTCCCAATATAATATTGATCAGAAATGGTGATGTTGGTTTTATTCATAATCTCAGGAGGGAGATTTATAATAAATCTTCTTGATATATGAGATTTCAAAGCACTTTACAATTTGAGAAGTGTCTTAAATGAGATGTGTTAAGTCTCTCTAGTTCTTTTCTTTTTCTTAAGATAACAAATGTACAGGGTTCAGGTATACAGTTTCTCACCTCAGCAAATGTTTACATCACACCACACACACCACTAAGTGTCCAGTTGATGGAGGATAAGAACAGAGAATCTGGAAGGGAGGTTAAGACCAGGAACATGGCTCACACAAGGAGGTGAGGATGGAAAGGCTTAGCATAGCCATTACTCAACTATAGAAACCAAGATCCTTAGGTGCCTCTGATGCATACATCACAAAGCAAAAGATTCAAGCAGGTGTCTGGAGCGCAGACCTGAGGGTAAAGATATGGAGACTGAGCCCATTGTAGATTCTCCAGTACTTTTCAGATTCTATGAGTTTGGTCAAAGTCAGCAAGCAAGCCACTCCAGGAAAGAGTGAGCCCCTCCCAAAGAGAAGAAGACTGTATCAGGACAGTCTCTGTACTGGCTGGGACAGATGTCCTTCTGCCCACCTGTGACTATGCAAGTGCTTCTCCTTACTGAAAGGTAGAGGCAAGGAATGAAGAGGGTCTGGAGGCAACAGGCTAAGTCCCAAATGAACTTGATTAGCTGGCGCTCCCGCGTGATGTTCAAGGACCCAAAAGGTAAGGTCAGTGAAGTCACACCCATTGTGGAAGGGAGACATTCTTTTATAGGGTGGTGAGAGGTAAGGTGGGAAACCCAGGCCTGCATGGCACGGAAAAGGGGTATGTGGAACAAGAGCTGTTTTTCTGTAATGGTGGCAGTTGTTAGTTTTGGCATCAGGGCCATCAGCCTTTGTTGGGGGTTGTTTTCTCTTTCTTACCATTTTTATTTTATTTTATTTTATTTTATTTTATTTTATTTTATTTTATTTTTTTAATCAAAATGGGATATCTGGTCTCTGGTAGGAAGTTAGGCAGGGAAGGTTGTCTTTCATTCCCCGGGCCCAGGAGGTTTTTTCTTGCTCCTGGGTCATCAAAGAGGTCATCATGGCTTCCCTATGGCCAACCCGGACCTAACTCTTACCAGCTCTTGTCTCGCAGAGCAGCAGTCTTCCTGCCTGCCCATGACCTGTACCATGCTGGGGCACTGACCTCCCTCAGTGAAGGCAGCTTCCCTCAAGGCCACCTGCCTGCAAACATATAGGCATCTCAAAGCAAACCTGTCCCTTTTGGGGCAAACCTTCCTGCCCACTTGTGTCTATCCAAGTGTCCTTTACTCTTCTGTCCCTTTACCTAATAAATCTGCTCTTTAAAATAACTAACATTTCTTCCTCATGGAGAAACTCACCTGGAAACTCGCCGTGTGCTACTGAACGGGGAGCTCTGGTGAAATCTTTTCCAGAGTGAACCCAAGAATCCCACACTCCAAACCCACAGACTCCAAAAACGACATCACAGTCACCATCCACCAACAACCTGTTGGCCCCTCCACCAGTTGTCTTCTTCTTCTTTTTCCTCTGGTAATTGCTATTCTTCTCAGAGTTCAAATGTTTGCTTTTGTTTTGTTTTGCTTTGTTTACTGGATTGCTATTCAGTAATCTTCTCAAATTGGGAACAACAGAAATGCCTATCTACAATACAAAGAATAAATAAATTTTGGTGTTTTCATATCATAAAACGCTATAGAGCAAAGAATAAATTATAACTGCATCAACATGAATGGATCTCACAAGTATTGAACAAAAATAGTCTGCTCTATTCTATGATGACTTCATGTGTATAAAGTAATAGCAGGAGTCTACAGCATTAGAACTTAGGACAACGGATCCTCTGGCAGTGCTGGTGACTGGAAGGAGTAATTACGTAGCTATGTTTAGTTTGTGAAAACCCAATGGGCCTGTCACTTGAGATTTATCCACTCAAATGTTCCTTCCATTCTAAGACTGTGTATCTGATGTCAACAGCAGTTCATCCCACAAGACTCCATGTCATTGGCATGTAGTCACCTTTCATTTCAAGGTTATGGGGCAAGAGATGCAAGAGAAGCATCCATCTCTTTGGAGCTTACATGAAATTGGTCGCAAAAGCAGATGTCCAGGGGTATGTGTCACAAGTGACAGGTGACCTTTGTGTTTTATATTCAATGAATCTCCTTTTATGACATGTGGCATTCTCTGAAATACAGAGCCCAGCTCAGGCACAGCCACTGCCCAGGTGTAAGGTGGTCCCAATGTGCTTATCATTTAACTGGTACGTGTGGCCATGGACTAAAGGTGTTTGTGTGTTTATTTGATTACCTCTATTATGTGTCTTCAGTGTCTATAAATATTTCTTCAACTTTTAGGGAAATTTTCTCATGGGATTCTATTTCTTTACCATATTTTCATCAGGTTGTATATTAATATGTTTAAACATCATTAAAAGAAAAAGGGGAGAGAGAAAAAATAACTTGACCTCAAATAAACATGAACCTGGTTTAAGCCCATTATTCTTGTATTTGTTGTGATTAACTGTGTCCCATTTTTGTTCTCCCAATAATGTGCAAAAAAATTACAAAGGTCTGACCTGAGGTCTTCTACCAGCTTATGTTGCTTTTTAAATGTCAGATTTAGGACCTGAAAAAGAATAAATACTATACATGGCCAATTCATTGCTAATTAGATGTGTTTGCAAATTGGGATTCCTTATAGCATGGGAATAAATTCACTGGAGGCTTGTGTATAGGGAAGTAACCTATAGAAGGGCATTAGATTCAGAAAGGTGTGTCATTAATTATCACTTCTGCAGGAAGGTACTCACCCTGCTCATCAAAGGAAAGCATCAGGGGGCTTTGCTTTGTACTGTATCTGTCAATCAACTGATTCCACCCTGCTTTAGTTCTCCCACCCCAACCCCAAGGGAGGAGACCTGCCTTTAAAATAAACTAGCAGCAATTCTGTATGTTTCACTGCAGCATATTGTGAGGATTCTCAGGGTAGCTGAGGGAGACCTGCCAGCATGAAAAACAACAGACTTAGGGTGGGATGGATAGAGCAATAGAGAATAAGCAAAGAAGAGAAATGAGAAATTTATTTATCCCTGTAGTGCAACAACATGTTCTATGAGCAAAATCATACATTCTTTCAAAGTAAGAGGGGAGAGTA
Organism: Galemys pyrenaicus; assembly: GCA_019455555.1. Classification (NCBI taxonomy): domain Eukaryota; kingdom Metazoa; phylum Chordata; class Mammalia; order Eulipotyphla; family Talpidae; genus Galemys; species Galemys pyrenaicus. The sequence goes on from JAGFMF010011861.1 coordinate 19,577,633, forward strand.
ACTTTATGAATTGTATAGTTGTGCATAGAATATAGTAAACAGCTTTTATAAACCAACTTATGAGAAGCCAAAAGATGATGGGGAATTGAGAAAAAAAATTTCAAAAATAAACTAGTCTGTCTAATCTAATTTCCTTCTACAACAGAGTAACAAGGCTGCTGAATCAATAGTTATAATTAACCTGATTATTCAAAGGGAACAAAACATAGAAAAAATGTAAAAATCATCATTGTTAAGTTTTTAGTCCTGTATCACTTGGCAAGATTGTCTGAAGTGGAAAAGACAAAAAAAAAAAAAAAGACAATGTTTAAGTTATCATGGATATACTAGAGGATTCCTATGAACCAGGCTGTGTCACCCTACAGAAAGAAGTGGTATGCACTGGTGTATCAAACTGAATTCCTCCAGGATGTCATGCCTGGTCCTCGTTTATATCTCTATTATTTAGTTAGATAAGTCTATGGTCTTAGTTGCATGAATGGGGAAAATTTTTCCACCAATTATCTTAATTCCTATTGTTGAAAATTGTATTTTGTCTCCTCCTCATAAACGTTAGTCCCCCCAATACTACATATTTATTTGGTTAGACTGTAAATGAAGTGTTCTATTTTAATAGAACTCTTATATTAAAATGATGTATAGAAACTGGAAAAAATAAAGTGAAATTATTTAAGCTACATTTTGAATCTATCCCTTCGTCTTTATTTTCTCTACCACTGTTTATAGTTCTGCCCCTTCACTATTTCTTGCTTGAATGATTCTGAAAGTGTCATATTCTCAAGACAACCTGTTTATATTCATCCAGACTTGTATTCAGAGATGTTTTATAAACATAAATTTGACTGCTACTTTGATGTTCAAAACCATTCATTGCTCCCCAATATCTTATCAAAGCATGTAGGCCCTTCACCACCTAGATTCAATCTCTATTTCTATTGCTACCTCCCAGTGCCACAGAATTTTCTTGATTTCCTAACTACATCAATCTTCATTTGGTTCCCTGACTTTGCTGCAATATTAGGCTACTACTTTCTGTGTGATCCTATACAAAGGAAGTTGCCGGAGGTAGATTATTAAAAGTTTATTTGTTTTACTGAATGTCACCTGTTCTAGAAAAGGTTCAACACAGGTACCTCTTGAAGGATACATTTTTTGAGTTTAAATCCAGCTTATGACTGTTAAGCGACTATAAGAAATAGTAACACAATCCTTTTCTGGAATACTAACATCGTATTACTAATCAGTAATTTTTTTTTTTTTTTGCTTATATGACCGAACAGAGCTAATATGTTCAGGAAGTTATGAAAGAAGTTGTTGCCATGGTGATCTTTTCATAGATGCTTGCAAGGACAAATAACTCATACCGTTTTATTGCAAATTTATAGTCAAACTTTCCAATATAACTACTAGTTTTATTTCCGTCTTTTTAGCAACAAACATTTGGAAAAGTGGGAAATGGAAGCTGTTTTTGATCATTGGGCCATATTGATTCTGCTAATTTAGGTTAACAGCTACCCAGGATATGATATGTGGCCATGGCACATGCAGAGACATCACTTATTGTTTAGTGAAGACAATATTTTATGCCTTCTTTATTGAAACAAAAAACCTTTGCTCAGAATTTCTTTCACAACATCAAGAAAAAAAAACAATAAAGTTAAGACAACACTGTGTCTTCTTTTGTGTCCTTCCTCTGACCTCCAAGCAAATTGCCCTATTTCCAGCTATAGGTGTTGTCTTTGATAATGAGCAGATTGTTAAGAAGAAAGTACCCATTCATGGTTATATTCTCCAAGTTAATTAAAGAGCAACTAAAGTTCTGCCTGAATTCTGGTATAACTGGAGGTTAAGTGAGATTTACATATTTTAATAGTAAACGAACCTGTTTATGAAAGTGACTGTAGACTTAGGCATAAAGTTGTATTGTAAAGCCCTGTAAATAATAAGACTTTTAACAAGAATTTCCTTCTTTCTTGTGAATGAATAATATTTGTGTGTGTGTGGATGTGTGTGTGTTTATTCATCATTCATCTGTCAATGGACACTCAGTTTGTTTCCATATTTTGATAATTGTAAATAATGCTTCAATGGACATGGATGTGCAGGTAGCCTTTTGAGATGTTGATTTCAATTCCTTTGGATCTATAGAAATTGCTGGATCATTTGCAGCTCAATTTTTAACATTTTCAGAAACTACTGTACTTTTTTTTTTTACATTCCCATCAATAGGTAATAAGGGTTCCCTGTTGTACAAGGAGGGGGGGGGGGATAGCTTTTGCTACTTGTAAATTAAGGAATAGAGCCAGGAATATTGTAGTATTGTATTGTGTTGCTATTCAACACAATATACTTGTGTTGAATTGTGTTGTGTTTATATTCAACACAATATATTATGCAAAGCAGCCATTAATTTATATTGTAAAATAAAACCTTATTAAGTTCTAACATTCCTTTCAGACTCTTTTTGTTTGTGGGTTACTTTTCATATCTGAAAAGTCAATTTGATATATACTATAATTAACCATGTATTCTGCTTTTACTACCTAACATTATATGGTATGAATTTTTCATATTCAACTTTAAGGTTTACATTTCAAAAATTAATAGTTAACACTTCCATAGTATGGCACCTATCATTCTAAACATTTCAAATATATAAACTTAGTTGGTGTTCACAAATGTTCTGTATTTGCAAAGCCTATATTATTATTATCTCAAAATTTCAGATTAAAGAAACAAATTGAGGCACAGAGAATTTAAATGACTTGTTCACTTTTAAACAGCAAGTGTCAGAGCAGAAATATAAATCCAGTACTTGTGGTTTACTCCTGGGCTATTCTATCCCAAATACCTGTACTGAATATCATGAAATATGTTTTTCAGAGGTTTCCTAAATAGTACTCTATCATTAGACATTTAGGTTTCAAACAGTTGTCTTTGTTTGCTATCTCTATCTTCTATTGTAAAATTTAAAAGTTTCATCAGATACAGAAGCCTGCAAATCAAATATTCAGTACACATGTGAAAGTATTCAGGAACTTTTCAGACTTCACCTTACTACAAAATTAAATTGGTAAGATATAATATAATTTGAATTTTTACTTAAATATTAGAAAAATCACTTCCTAATATTTAAAAATCATCTATTTTTTAATAATAAGATGAATAAAACATATTAAAATTTTGAATGCCATTTTTCTCACCAAGTTTTTGTTACTGTCCACAGGCTATGCAAAAACTATATTGTAAAAATACAGCCATCCTAGGAACAAGATTTCTTTCATGTTTGTTTCAGATTCTTAGCCTAGGTAATTAAAATCCATTTATGTGCTTTTGTATTACTGAAACTTTAATCTACCTAAACTGTGTGATTAAATGTATTTACTACAAAAACATTTTGTTGATCTCCTTTTTCTTTTAGAAATCTACATAAGCATCCAAACATCTAGTGAAAAAAAAAATTACTCAGCAGGACCTTTTGAAATACTGTAAGGGATTGATTGCCTCTTGCATAGGATCTGCCTATGACATTTTACCCTTATGTATTAGATCAGTCTCCAATATGAAAGTAAACATACAGTCACAAAAGTAAACATATGGCTTCCAGGTAAAGAAAACATAGATGATTTTTAAAGGTCGATTACAGAAGAATTTATTTTCTATTACCCATCTAGAATTTTTATACAAAGTTTCTAAGCAAGGTCATATATTTAAACTACATGTTTATTTCAATATAATTTGAAAAATGCAATGCAATCTATGTATTTGGAAGCAACTAAATTTTCCTAGCTGTGGGCATACAATGGTTTGTATCTCTGTTCAGTGATAGCAGAGTAACGGCTCCACTCTTCACTTATTCTATGTATTTCTAAGTCCCTACACAGGCCTGTTCTTCTTGGAATCACATGTGTACTAAACATTTGATTCACAGGCTTTTGTAACTGATGAAACTTTTAAACTTTAAAATAAAAGACATAGAGTTGTCAACTTGTTTTGAAAATTAAGCATGATGTAAAATAAAAAGTATATGCATGAGCACCATAAAAATTATAAAGAACTCAAACTCAGAACCACGTGTTTCCCAAGGAAGGCCATTTGGCAATCTTACAAAGCCCTTGTTTTTCTCTTTGCACAGAAGACTAGTGGAAATATCACAGTCAGATAACATTCATGGACTGGCCTTTAAGGGCCAACAGACAGAGCAATGTTAGAAAACAAAGTTATAAAGATGTTTCTTTCTCTTTGCTGTTGAGATATTTATTGATCATACAAAAATTTTCAAAACACAACTAAAAAAATAAAGATAAATTTTAACTGAGACTCCAAAAATGAAATTATTTTTTTCCCAATGAAGCAGATTTTAAATGAGACTTTCTTCACTACAGTTCTCAGGCAAAGTTGTTATTAGGGAAGGCTCATCATAACAGAGGAATATACCTGGCTGTGCTCACTGAGGCAGTGCATATTCTAGAAAATGTAGCTGACAGGGTTTCATCACCACAACATGAAGAGTATTCTGCTTTGTATGAGAGGCAGGGAGCTACAGTATCACATAGCCACTCCCACACTGAGAAAGGCAGGCTGTCTGCAATTTTTATAGCTTGAGTTTGCTGGAGGAAAGAAGGATACGCTATTCATTAGTAGGTAACGAACTCCCTGGTGGAGTTCGATCCCTGCTTCTAGCCGGGGAGGGGACCTACATGGCATAGTGGACCTCTTCTGCCTTGCCCACTGCTCCCATCAGCAGTGTATCTCAGTGGATCTGCCTGTTCTGCTCCCTGCTCTGTCTCTGGTGGATCGTTTCACTGCCCACACCTCCGGCCTGTATCCCAGCTCTTATATGCATGAATGAATAAATCTTCTTTTTTTTTTAAAAAAAAAAAAGAAGATAATGAACAAAAATGACTCTATATTTAAAGGCTGTACCTTAACTAGTGCAAAGGGTGTTTGGAGTGAAAATATATTATTATATATTTATATTGTTGCAATTATCATTGATATTGATTTTTCAAGAAAGAAAACAAAAACTCATATTAGAAACTTATGAAACTTGAAAGGGAATGCAGACTTCATTAGCAAGTAAATTTTCTTTAGCACTGTTTTAGGATTACTACCACCCCCTATGAGGACCTGAAAACTACTTTCAGAATCTCTTTATAATTTCTTAGAAAGTGAAGGATGAAAATGTCTTCTTTATTTAGGGTTTAGTACCATTCAGGGGTCTTTTTTTTCTTTTTCAAAGATTTATTTATGCATACAAGAGCTGGGTTACAGGCCAGAAGTGTGGGGGTTGAGAGGATTAACCGAGACAGAGCGGGGAGCAGAACAGGCAGATGGACTGAAATCCACTGCTGAGGGGAGCAGCAGGTGAGGCAGGAGAGGTCTGCTGGGCCATGTGTGTCACCTCAGTGGCCGGTGCTGGTGCTACAGTGGCTGCAGACAGCTTTCTAGTGCTGAGACATAACCCCTGCACCACCAGGGAGGCCTCACTCTCAGGGAGTCTTTCATTCCTTTTTTGACTCAACTTTCCCTAGGAATGCTTACAGATCAGTTCCTACAAATGTGAACCACCTTTTACATTTAAGAATCAATTTCTTACCCAAACTGGGTAAAACCTTATAAATTCCAATTATTTTTTAAAATTCTAGCTTTAATTCTCACAAAAAAAGGTTCTGATGTCTTCCTTTGATGCGGATATACCACAAATAAAAGAGAAACCTGTTGACTACATTTAATTTACTTCCATGCCCATAAATTCAGAGAAATTTTGATGCTGTTCAAAATCACATTATACTTGACCATGCCGGTCAGTCTCCTGACCTGTATTCGAGTATCATACCACCTCCTTTCTCTTCAAACTCCAAATATTTTGTACCCATCCTGAATTATTACTTGTGTCTTACTCCACTGAGAAAATTAAAGCAATCAGAATAGAGCTGCCACTGGTTTCCGCCATCACTCCTGTCTAGCCACCAGAATTTGTCACATTGTTTTCTGAATTTCTGCTTTTTAAGTCTCAATGCCAAATTCCATTCCTACATGTGACAGGTTGAGTCTATCACATACAATCCTTGAGGACATTCCTGCAGAAATTAGTCTTTTTCTGTACTATATTATCACTTTTTGCCCTCTATATTAAAATATTGCTATCGGTATCTATCACGATTTATTAATCATTCTTGAAATACTTTTTTACTTGGTTTCTAGCACATTACCCTTTCTTGGTTTTCCTGCTATTACTCTGACTTCTCAGTTATTGTGCTGCTTCCTTTTTTCTTCCCAACCACTACAAAAGTTGAAATGGCCCAAGTCTTGCCCTTCTTTATCCATGCTCAAGCGTTTTGTTACATCACCCAATCCCATTGTTTTAAATTCTATTTACATACTAACAATTCACATCATTACCATTTCAACCCATAGCTGTGCCTTGAATTCCAGACCCAGAACACCAACTATCTATGCAACATTTCCTTTTAGATGTCCAAGAAACTTTGTTAGGATTAGAAAATTAAATACTTAAAAACAAATTTAGTAAGATAACTGTGTTTTCACTTGCTAAATCTGGTAACCTTCCAATCTGAAGCTGAACTTACTCTCCACCACAACTTTTCCCAATTCAGGTGACATCAATTCATCTGTCCAATCTCTTAGGATAAAACCTCGAAGTCATTTTTGATTTCTCATTATCTTTCATCTAATCCAAATTTTGTTGGGTTCCACCTTCAAAATATATCCAGTACAAGATTACTTTTCATTACCTCTCCTGTCCTAGACCCACTAGCCCCGCTACCAAATCTCTGTTATCTTCCTCAGTAACTGCAATGGGTTTCTAAACAGATTTCCTTTAATAGACCCTTCCCCTCTGACAGACTTCACATAGCAGTATGACTGATTCGCTTAAAACATGAGATTGTACTTAAAGTAAAAGTCTCATTTCTTACAACAGATTATAAGGCTCGCCTTGCTTTTTCCTTACTGAACTTGCTTCCTACAAATTTCATTGTTAGTCTTATTTACTCTGTTCTTTGAAAGCCCAAGGCTAACTCCCTGTCTTAGATCCATTACACTCACCATTATTGCTGCCTAGAGTGTATTTTCCTTCACTATCTGAAAAACAAACTCCCTTGTTACATTTAAATCTTCACTTTAGTGTCATCTTCTTGTTGAGGGTAACAAGATCACTATGGTCAAAATGTTCCTTCCCTCGTCACACCTAATCTCTTTAGTCTGTGTCTTCGTGGAATTTCTCATCTTTTAACCTCTTGTTGGGTGTTTTCCTCCACTAAAATATAAGATTCAGATACATAGAAAATTTGGGTTTGTTGTTGGGCTCACTGTATTCTTTTTTTTTTTTTTTTTTTGGCTCATTGTATTCTTAGTACTTAAAAGATTACCTAGTATGTGACAGTGATCAGTAAATTAGTAGAAATCAATGAAATTCAGGCTTAGAGGGGGACACGTTCTTAGAGCAAAATGCAGAAAATCTGTTGGAACTGTTTTTTCCTCACCTCCTCCTGGAAGACAAAGACTAAGGAAAATACATAGATACAAAAATTCCTGTTTCTTTATTGGTACATTACCCGATACATTATAAAGTAATTTCAAAAACACAGGCATTTAGGGGCCTCCTTGGTGGCGCAGTGGGTTAAGCAACGCACTACGAAGCAAACCACAGCCACTGCAGCACGAGTTCGATCCCTGCTGCCTGCCAGGGAGGGCACCCACATGGCGCAGCAGACCTCTCCTGCTGTGCCCGCTGCTCCCCTCAGCAGTGTACTTCCATTGATCTGCCTGTTCTGCTCCCCATCTGTCTCTGGTGAATCCTCTCACCCCCCACATCTCTGGCCTGTACCCCAGTGCTTGTATGCATAAATAAATAAATCTTTAAAAAAAAAAAAAACACAGGCATTTAAATCATAGAATGAAACATACCAATGAAAAGAGATGTCCCTGTGTTTTTATAAGACATTGCAAGGTTTGTTCTTCTACATATAAAAAACAGAAACAAAAAGTAAAATGTAGCAGAAATAGTCAAAAGTCAGCAAGAGGATTATAAGAATTTTATAAAATGTTTATTATATAAAATGTTTCAGCCTGATTCTCCTTTACTTTAAAAATTGAGTAAATTTAAACTAGCTTCATTTTACCACAATTTCACCCATATATGCTTGCAATATACACTTTGCTCATCCATAATGATACTTAATTTAAAAAATCCAATCCAATATGAAATTATATATATTTATATCAAAATCTACAAATCAGTTAAAATACATCAACAATTAGAAGTTCAGTAGACTATAGATTTGCTGAATCTTTTGTTCTTAACCCAATAGAATATTTATTCAACAGATGATTACTGGCATTGTTAAAAGGCAGCAATGCATCTAAACCATGTTTGCTTAGCCTAGCAAAATAATAAATTGTGCTGTGTTTATCCTTTTGTTTCTAAGGCCAACTGTTGGCTTTATTTAATACCCTCTTAACATGTTAATAGCTCCTAATGGTCACATCAGCCATCAGTTAAACAAACCATTAGGTTGAGAAAAGAAATTTCAATAAAGGCAATTCACTAATTTGTTGATTGTTAATGGACATTAGCCCATTCAGGACCTTAGCCTAGATATATACTTTAACTCAAAATCTATTATAGCAGTTTCTCTACACATAGCAAAGAGGCTAATTCAGCATTCTAAGTACTTCTATTTCCAGAAGACATGCTACCTAGATTTTATATGTAAATTAGATGTTTTCAATCTGCAACATACACATAAAGAACCTGTCAGAAATAAATTGACTTTCAAATTACATAATTTTCACACAGTTTATGATTAAAGATAAATTTACAAGGGTCTTCTTAATTTCTTTCTCAGTTATTAAAGCACTGTTATTGCCATTTAATTTTTAGAGCTGGTCATTCCTGTTTCAGATTTAAAGTATTCTTTATACAATCAAAACATATTATTATGCCAGGAAAATGTAAGTCAAAGATATTTTTATAAGTAATATTTTGCTGTTCACTTCATGCTTGCCTTCACTGACAAGAGTTTAAATTGCTGAAAACATATTTTGTGTGTTGCAATTTTCAACTAATTTGTTCATTTAATTTTTAAATAGAAATGGGATTTGATGATAATTTTTAGTACATTTCCTGAAAATCTGATATTTGGGTAGGAAAGGAAATAATATATAGTTCTTCAATCTTAAAAAGTAAGTTAATTTTATGTTTATTTTGCTCTGTAATTATTTTTCTGATGATAATTCCAGAACTTGTATAAAGCTACCGAGAGTCCTTTTGCTTCAGTATAAACTCAATTATATACATTAATAGACACTAACACACATCACTGTGGAAATCATTTAATTGTACTCATATTTTATACAAAAAATGATTACATTATCCTGTAATATGGCAACTAGTGCACAGATAGATTTGACATGTACTATGAAAGACAAGCAATGAATGCATTCAAGATTTAACTTATCCCCCTTTGTTTTCAAAAGCAACCTTGTTTTCAATTGGCTTATGACACTGTACATGACTCAGGTATATGTTACCACATCATACCTGCCTCCAAGTGAAATTCTTGAATGATGGTTTAAAGATTCCCACATTTTACCATAATTTATTCTTTATTTTTAAAAGATAGTATGCATTTATTTTTGCATGGGAGAGCTGGGGTCTAGGCCAAAGGTGGCAGATTTACTAAAATACACTGCTAAGGAAAGCAAAACAGGAGCCATCTGCCCCGCCCTATGTGGTTTAGCTTCCTGGCTGGGGATCAAACTCAGGCCATAATGGTGATAGTACTGAGACAACCTCTAGGCCACCAGGGAGGCCCCATATTTATTGTTTAAACAATTTGCAGTGAAGAGGCTTCAGTTGATTAAATCAACCAAAGATTTAGGGATCAAATTTCTCAGCTTTGGAATGTGAAAAAAATCTTATGAAAAGCAGTGTTCTCACAGCAAATTAACAGGAGCTCCAAACTGATTGTCCTACATGACATTTAATCATTTAATTACCTCAAAATTGAGACCCTAAATGCCCTAGTTGAACAATCACATAATTATCATATTTGGATTATATAATAGCCTAAGTATACACATTTTTAAATGATATAATATAGTAGAAAATCATGTGTTTTCCATAAATTTCCACATCTGTTGTGCAAACAAAATAAAGTAACCAAATTTTAACTTTCTACTTTTTAAAACCTAGAAAACATCAGGAAGAGTATTATCAGTTTGGAAAAAAAAAAAACACATAGTACATGTGCCCTACTGGGTGCTTGTAGTTTGGCAAATAATCAAACAAATATCAGATAGGCTGATAAGAGAAAATCAAAAATAATTTTAATAATAACATGTACTTCCTTTAGCCAGGGAGAGATGCAACATGACTAAGTAACTTGATCAGATGACTTAAGTATTTTAGCTAAAATAGAAAGACTTTGGGGGAAGTAATAGAAGATGAGTAAGGGAGGTTCTCAGGGAAAGCGGTAGACAAAGGTATATAAAATTTAATTCTGACTTTTCTACTTTAAGGAGATTAGGTCTTCCTGGTATAGATTTTTATAAAACTTTCTGTGAATATCTTTTGAAAAATAAGTGCTATCTAGTTTTTAGAGGCCCTCTTATAAAGTTAACCTTTTGCCCAAAAGATATATTTTGGAGTGACAGATTTTTGCTCCCTTGCAATCTATACCACTGAATAGCAGGTCCTATATTTAGGTACTGAACTTAAAAAACTTTTCCTGTGACTCTTAAACTTTGGAGGCTGATTTGTCTATTTTAATCTATATACTACATGTTAATTATACCTTAGTCTTATTTTGTATGCCATATATTTTTAAAAATATGAGCTTAACAATCTTTATGTAGTATAAAATATTTTTTAACATGAATATGTAAAATTTGATATAATTTATTATCAATAGCTAATTAATATTATCAATATCTTCCAATCTTCAAGTGTTTTAAAGAACTACCACTTCAAATAATCAGGCTGATCATTTTATTTACTCATTATTTAAACACTGTTTGAAAATGTAGGCTTTACAGATTTGCTATGAGAATTAAACATGATACATAGTTTTGTACAGAATTATGAGTCACAAATTTTAGATAGCTGTATAGACATACAGATAGAACTGAGATGGAGAGTTTGGAGTGGGAGAGAATGATTATGCCATGTTTGTGGAAGGTAATGAGCAATTTTCTAATAATTAATTTTCTAATAATAAAACAGATCTAATGTTGACTCTCATTCTACCTAAGAACCATAGTTATGTTTAGTTTGTTATTCTACTCACAAGGAAACCAGCTGGGAACATAGGGTCCATTTTTCATTCCACCATTGATACTGTAATAAGTTGGCAACTATAATTGTTTCTCCCCCATAGTGCATTACAAAGTCACCATGTTGATCTATCAAGTCATGGTGTAATTCAATTGATTGATTTGAAACTATTATTGGATTCAGTGACCTTAAATTGCCTCTCTTTCCACAGCACACATATTTCTAGCTAAGAGATATTTTACTTAACCAATATCTGAGCTTAACTTAAGTAATTAATTAAAGATGCTGAGTTTCTTATACTTATGAAATCTACACAAACCATCACTGTAAATGATAAATACAAGCACTGGTCAGGATGGGGAAAATGACAACCATTTGGAAAATCATGTACTTCAGCAGTTGTGATTTATCCAGCCCTAAACCTTGTCACTTGATTTTGTATTTATCACAATTGCAAGCATGGCACACTTGTTCTAGAAGATAGAGAAATGAGAGACGATCAAAATTTAATTCCCCCTTTAAAAGAATGTAAAAAGAAACTTTTTTCAACTTTACCCTGTTTTTTTCTAACTATGTACTTTGGAGCTCACTTACATGACAGCCTCCAGGTCATGTTGAAACTGGCTGTTGCTTGGCACATAGCTCCATATTTGTCCCTAGGGGCACAAGAAGTCCTCTTTACACAGATGCTTCATGACCAAGTTTCCTGTTTTCCCTAATGGAGCTTTACTTTATGACAATTATCATTATGGCTCTCTCTACATTTCCTCTCATTTTATTTCATTCATTTATTCACTTAAGAAATGTAATTGAGTGTCTTATTACTATGCCAGCATTGCTTAAGGTTCTAGGAAATCAGCAGTGAATTCAAAGATTGGAGTTGTCTGAGAAAGTAGAGACTATAGTTTTGAATAATACTTGGTATGGAAGAGAACTAGATCCAACCCATTTGAGTTCTTTGACTATGCATGCTTTAAGTTCCTTCACTGATGATTTGATTACCTATCTTTCAAGTTTGCAGGGAACATTTCACCCAGAACATTTCCTAATTTGGTTTAAGAACTCCAATAAGCTTTTTAAAATCATGAAAGGTGGTTCTTCTAGAATTGTGCAATGATTGATAGAAAGAAAATGGCATTATAATATTAATTCTTCTTGTGCATGTATAAGAAATAGCTAGAAATTACTAAAGTATAATCAGTCTCTTTATTTTTAGACTTGATTGTAAAGCTGGTTTTGCCTCAAACTGTAAAATGAAAAAAATACTTCACATTGTGCAACACAATCATAAATAGTTATTACAATTTAAAACAGACAAACTCAATATGGTTGAAAGTGAATCATTTAATTTAGATTTAGGAACATCAGAGAGGTCACAAAATATAGAAACTCAGGAACATAAAAAATTTCCCTCTAGTCAGGTTTTCAAAAGTCTATTATATTTTTAATTGGAAATTTTATATAACATTCTAGAAAGTGACTTTTCTTAAAAATTAGACAAGTTGGTCTAGCTATAAAAGACCAAATTTCCAATATGGGAAATTTTAGTGACAGCTGTCCTATTAGGAAGACCATGCACTTCCAGGTGATCACACTGGTTTGCACACAATGTGTTAATTATTTGTCTATTCCCATAAGCATTTGAGTTTGTGGATCATAAGTCACATTAGACAGTGAGACATGAGAAGAAATCAAAGAGCATTAGAATTCCAAGTACTTTATAGAAGTGAGGGATAGGGGTGCTTCTTTCTTAAGAAGCATCTGTGAGCAAGTTATTCCATTCCTTCCCAAATCCAAAGATAGTTTTCATATTCCCCAGCATATTTTAATTGAGACAACATTTGCTAGTATACATTTTTGTAAAGAAAGCCTTACTGCAGAAGTAGAAAATTGAACTGTAGGAAAGTGTGTTATAAAGTCAGTAGATTTTACTAGATGTTCTTTGATCAATAGCAGAATTCATTCATTGAGCCTCAGAATAAATATTCTGAGAATCTGTTGTCAGTTGAGATACAAGTAAGCAAGCTAATGTTTGGCATGGTTTAACTTTCCAATCAGCAGAGGCTTATATGAGATGAGCAAATGATTCAGAAGTGGTCAGCTCGAAGGTGGATTGTATCAACTTTATAAGGCTGTGGAATATACATCAAGCACAATACTTTTCTCATAGTTGACCTCAATAATTTTTTAAATAATTGGATAAAGACATGGAAAGTTGCCTAATCCAAAATGACCTCCAAATTGTAAATATTTGTTAGCATTCATTTCAAGGGTTTTATTTATTCCCAAGTTCCTACTGTCAATTACCATGAGAATCACTTTGGAGACTAAGCTGGATATTATTTCTATTCAGTATTTTGTTGAATAAGTTCCGGACACACTGGTCCAAAATAGGGCATATTAAATATCTTAACCTCAAGAAGTTTGAGAAAATTACAAAAATAGAAGATCACTCTAAGTTTCCCTTGCTTTGCCTTTCATTCTTGAAAGCACGTGTAAATCTTCCACCTAAAAGTTATTGTCCCTGAGCCAGGAGGGAGGGAGACATCCTTCCCACCAGAGTCAGGAAGTCCAGGACTGAGAATGCTACATAAACAAACCTTGTTACTTCTTCACTACTTTATAACCCCTCACCTAACCCCTTTTGCCTTATCAATTCTTCTAAAGGTATAAAAGCTTCTTGCTCTAGACACTTCTTTGAATCTCCTACTTTCATCGAGGTCCCCTATGAACATATGAGCATATGTAAATGTTTGTTTCTCTCTTGTTAATCTCTTTTTTATACCAGGGCTCTCAATCAAGAACCTACAGAGCAAAGAGGTAATTGTTTTTCCTCCTCTACAAATAGAAGTTTACATTAACTTACTAATTTCTGTATAGTTTATTTTGTATTAACACTTTACTTCTCACTTAATCTTTTATTGTCTTTAGAAGCTCCTCAACTAAAAAAAGCCATTTAAAAAAATTACATACACAAGGAAACACAACTTAGATATTAGCAGATTTTATTCTGGTGTGCTGGTGGTAGCCAGTATAACTCATGATAGAGTATTTAATGTGAATTAACTTCTATTTGGTTGTAATAAACACTTCAATTACACAATAGTCAACTACCCTTTGATACTAAGTATGAGTTAAAAAACAAATAATGTTAAGTGTACATTTTTATAGATTGTAGAATGCCAGTGTTAGAAGAATCTGGTGTCAGAATGTTTTTTCCCTAATACTTCTCAACTTCAGAGTGATACAGGATTGTGGTGATGCTGACCATAGCTCCAGACTAGGACCACTTCTTGGTCTAGCTTTATGTACATCTCCTGCTTCTTCTCAACTGGAGGTATTCAAATCCCCCACCATGGCCTCCCTGGTGGCGTAGGGGTAAGGGCTTTGCATTATCAAGCTATTGCCAGCCACTGTGGCATGAATTCCATTCTGGAGCTAACCCACAAGGTGCAGCAGATCTCTCCTGTCTCACCTGCTGCTCTCTTCAGCAGTGTATTTCAGTACATCCGCCTGCTCTGCTCCCCTCTCTGCCTCTGGTGAATCCTCTCAAACCTGCCCCTCCCCCACAGTTCTGGCCTACACCTCAGTACTTGTACACATAAATAAATAAAATCTTAAAAAAAAAAAATCTCCCACCATGGACTCACACACATTCAGTTCCCTGGTGCTAAGAGAAGAGAAGGTGGATTCTGACTGTTCCTGTCTTATTCCTGTCCCCACAAAGCAATGTCATTCTACTTACCTTACCTGAAATTTCACTTCACTGCTATGAAGGAAGTGCTCTCTCAAATGAGTTTACAGACTGAGCAAATGAGATTCTGGAACTTTGACTCCTCTCTGCAACCCACTATCATTTGTGATTCAAGTTGATATCCAAACCACATTATCACCTCCAACTTGGCACTGAATACAGTTTGCAGCTAACATACTGTGACTGAGCTATAGATACTAAACTTGCTTTGATATTTTTATCTCCTTGAAGAGCCCTCAGTGTCCACAATCCCATTGCACAGTGCACTGGCTTCTATTGCTAGAGTCAGTAATAGATATTAGGGTATCTCCCTTCACCCCATTCCATCTTGCTCTTAGCCTAGCCGATTTATGACACCTCACAAACTTTTTCAAGGACTAATAATCAAGAAGGATCTGTGTGTTCACACTTCAAAGCATTTCTACTCTTCCACACACATATCACCAAGAGAAAATAAAAAGAGAAGAAGGAAGCACTATCAGGAACCAAACACAAAATGAAATGAAACAAAAAGAGCAGCACACATAGAAAGTTCCAAGTTTGGAGTCATATGCAAAATAAGCCTGGTATTTATCTTCTTCAGGGAAGCGAAAACTGAAATTGATCACGACAAATCAGATCCTACGTCTTGAAACCAGAAGCTGGAGTGGATTCTCTGCACCTGAAAGGCAGCAAAGGAGGCAGCTGTTTGCTTGCAGAGGCTGAGGCTAATATAAAACTGCAAACTAGGGAAGCAGGAGATGTAGCTAAAGCTAGACCAAGAAGTGGTCCGAGTCTGGAGCTCTAGTCAGCATCACCACAATCCTGTATTGCTCTGAAATGCCATGCAAGATTTGGTTCTAGATTAAGAGCCTGCATTTTCCCACTGTCTACAATCCTTTTCTCTCTATCTCCATATACCTGAGCTCTTACCATGTCCCAGTGAACTTCACAAATGCTAATTGCTTCATAAAACACTCAGAACTTTTTGCTAAACAAACATAGAATGGCTTCTAAGCAGTTTTTGATGAGTACATATTGTGGAAGTGAAATTCTAAATATAAGCCAAACTGGTAGCTCTTGCTAGAGTGGATGGAGATTTCAGTGAATCCTGGCTCAGTCACTACTGCTGGATGATATTAAATAGTAAACTAAGCTCTCTGGAACTCATTCAGTTTACATGCAAAACTAGGCTCCTGTGAAGGTTAGAGCCATATGAGCAAAGGCATTACCAATGTGGCTGGCAGCCAGTGGCGCTTCAATAGATAGGAACTGTCTTAATTTAGTGGACATCCTTCATATGACAATATGAGACTTTTGGGTAGATTTTATGTCTCAAGTGACTTATGTAGTAGAGTCAGACTCAGCTTGCATTCTGGATCTATCCCTTAGTGAATGTATGACCTTGAACAAGTTACCCACTTTACCTAAACCAGATTAGTTATAAATCTGCTGGACACTATTTCAGAAAAGAAACATGAAATAATTAATTATACTGTAAGTAAACTCAGGATTTATAAATCCATTTAGTCTATAATTAGACTAAATATATAATTGATTTTAGGAGGTCACTGGGGCTTGTATATCTGAACTTTATAGAAAGATATTTCTTCACATGCACTTAAAATACTATTATAAAAAAGTGGTGTGTTGACTAGGAGATGAGGAAATTGGTGCCTCCTGCACTGCTGTTAGGGATATAAAATGGAGCAGTCACTTTGGAAAACAGAAGGGCAATTCTTCAACAAATGTAAAGAACATGACCATAGGATCCAACTACATACCAAAGAAAGCAGGAACTCCAACAGGGATTGGTACACAAATGTTTATAGCAGCATTATTGAAAAAACTCAAAAGGTAAAAACTAAAATGCCCACTATCAAATGAATGGATAAACAAAATGTGTCAACCTTTGAAAAGAAGAAAATTTTGACATCTAATACAACATGGATGAACCTTGACAGCGTTATGCTGAGTGAAACATCAGTCACAAAAAGATAAATTCTCCACAATTCCACTTTTGTGAGAAACCTAGAGTAGCCAAATTCATAGACGCAGAAGGTAAAAAGTAAAGTAGAGTTGAGCAAAGTTAGCAGGAAGGGAGAAAGGGTGGGTTGGTTCAGTTTGGGAAGCTGAGATACACCCCAGTGGGAGGTGGTGGTGCTGGTTGCACAACATCATGAATGTACTAGATGCCTCTTTGTTGTACATTTAAAATGCTTAAAATCATGTTTTATTTTCTGTATTTTACCACAATTAAGAAAAATTATTAAAATAGATCGAACTCAGAGGTATTCCACAGAACCACACAATTCCTCCATTCTGTCTCCTTCCTGTGATTTTTCTAATAATTTCTGCTTAACTTTGTTTCAATAAGCTTATATTTGTTTCTTATTCAAACTGGAAGTAACATTTTAGATATAATTAAGACTATTAATCACAGACACGACAAGTGCATTGTCTGAGTACCTTGACTTTCTGGATTAGCTTCTTGTGTCAGTACCGGCATGGTCTGCTAATGTGTGAATTTTAGAGAACAGTGAAAATGAAAGTTCACATCAATATCTGATATCTGTAGGGAAAATCAACTATGTCTTAAGGAAATATAAATAAATATTTTTCTACATATAACACACACACATATCTAGCTCCGAATGATAATATGAAAAACTCCCTTTGGTTATAGCATTTAGTTGAATAATAGTTCCAAATACACATATACAGAGCAGTAGAAATTGTTGTTGTATTTTTTTAATCCTCTCTTCAATGAGTTACCAGGCACAGTGAGCGATTTAGGTGGTGCCAGCGGGGAGTACACAGCTATTTTTGGCTTCTCTGCGGAGGAGATATTGTCTGGTGTTTGTGCTGGATATATTTTCCCCATCTGAGAGCTCGTCCCTCATACCCTCATTTTTTTTGAAGAATGTCTAATAGTCTTTTTCCCCTAGACAGAAAGACAGGAGATTTGTGTTTTCTCCATGGCATTTATGCTCTAAGGACCACTCAATAATCACATAGTTCAAATATATAGTGTTTTTCATTGCTCTTTCTTAACCTCTTTATTGTCTGCTACTTTATAGAAACATTTTCCTGTATTTCTTATTATTTTATTTCCAACTTTCCCTTTTATTGTCTCTATTAATTTGTTTGATTTCCAACATTCCTCCATGACATCCTCTCAGTAGCCACGTCTATGTGGAAGTCCAAGGGACATTGTTCACCCAGCACGAGAAGGTGTCCTGCTCACACTAATCATCATAACTGATACAGGGGCTGGGACTGTGTTTTTGGACCAAGAACAATATCAATAACAAGAGGATTTCTATAATAAATCATGTGCAGTGATCCTCATCTGGCAATTAAACTGGCCTGCTGGAAGTGGACATTAGTACACCTTCCTGTGCCATTTTAATTTCCACAATTCGTTAGTAATCCACAAGAAATATGGGCAAAGGAAAGTGATACAAAATGAAAGGAAAAGGTTAGATGATTAGTGGAGATGAAGTGGAAGAAGGAAGATGAGAAAATATGGGTGCCTCTCCTGGGAAGGCGACAAGAAGGATCAGACACAGAGTACTAGTCTCCAGCTACTCAGGTATCTTCTGTCCTTACATTAACCACACAACATTCACAAAGAAGGGTAGGTAAAGCAACTAGACAACAGACTGACTAACAGGTCTCCACTTCAGCGTCTTGACAAACAGAGCAATTACTTCACTGTTTACCACTAGAGACAGTTAATAGTACCAGAGCTTGTGAATTATATTCGTTACAAATTAATGCTGATTCAAGTGATCACTGCAAAAACATTCCCCTAATTTGTTTCCAGTGTTTTCGTGTGAAAACAAAAGAGGCAGAACCAGTTTGCAGGGATTGTGGTAACCATTTCCCATCTACTAGACGCTGAGGAGAGTGAACTTTTGAATGACTTCCTTCATGACCTGTGTGCTTTAAAACATGTTTTTAACAGGTCTAAGGTCCTCACATCACCACACATTGAGAGTTTACAGCTCTAAATGTCTTATTTTCTGAAATACAAACCTTAGGATATAAAAGGGAGTTTGTCATGCCCCAGGCATCCTCCATGTCTCCAGAGGGAAAAAGGAGGCAGAAACAAGCTGCTTCCTCTCTCCCACCACTCCCGTTCCCCATTTTTCTTGTGTATTACTTGTGTGATATTTATGGTTATAAAGCATAACTCTGTACTATGATTCTTATGATTCTGCCTCAGACATTTGTTTTGCTATTGTATAGGTAGCAAAAGAAATCATCATACGCAATATTCTGAATGTGATTAGATTTACAAACCAAATTTTACCTGGAAGATTGCTTCCAATGCTCTGGCATTTATTTAGCTCTGAAAAGCTCCCTCTTTCCTGCCATGTTAAATTCAAACACCTTTGCCTGGAGTTTAATACACACCCCCTTCTGTGGCTATACCCTAATTATTCAATTTTATATTCCATTGATTTTCCTCAATGAAGAGTGGAGGCTTGTCCCTGGAGAAAAAAGATCTTAACACAAAACTATAATACATGTGAGGACTTACAGTCTCAGTCCCCCCTCCATAAGCAACAATTACAATATCCCATCTTACTGGTGAAGCCACATAACTAACATGAGTGAGAAATGGGATTTTAACTGAAGTCTGTCCCTTTCATGTCCATTTTAGCCTCCTGTGAGCCTCACACATGCCTTGCTGATGTGTCAGCAAAAGTGATCATCTAATATTCTTTTGCGATTACCAGTCCATTACAAACCTACCCCCTAACTAAGGAGACAGAACTACATGTTTACATTTGTGGCTGAGAAGATGTGTTCATTTTGCCCTGTGACAGCCAAGAGTCAGCAACCCCCATCCAAGAAAAATATTTCTAATTATATTTTTTAAAGAAATAAAATTAAGGTCAGTGAGGTGGCTTCACCTTTCTAAGATGAAATTCAGTTTTCAGTTGGACTTATGAAATGGAAAGTATACCCTATTCTGCTTTAAGGAGGAAGGGGAGAATCTGCAGAGAGAATGAGAGATGGGGATTTATTACACTGCTATTACTTTGTAGCATTTTATTATTACATTTCCTCCTAATTCTATTGATAAGTCTATACTGTGTTTGAAAACAGATTTTTTTATTAAATTTTCAACATACATTAATGCTCTTCACCACATTTAAAATATCACAGCACTATATTTCAGTCTTGGTTGAGGATAAGGGACAAAAATGTATTCCTTTGTAGCCTTAAGCACCTATTTCATGGAAATTGGCAAACACATTGAAGTATGCAAATATAGTATGTATGTACTGTTCCCACTTTTTTTTTTAAGATTTATTTATTTATTCATACAAGAGCTGGGATACAGGCCAGAGTCACGAAAAGGATTCGCCAGAGACAGAGTGGGGAGCAGAACAGGTAGATGGACCGAAATACACTGCTGAGGGGAGCAGCGGGAGAGGCAGGAGAGGTCTGCTGTGCCATATGGGCCCCTCCCTGGCTGGGGATTGAACTTGCGCTGCTGTGCAGCGGATGCTTCACAGTGTGGCACTCAACCCACTGCATCACCAGGGAGAGGCCCATGCATTGTTCCCACTTTTTAAAAAATCTAGTTTCCCTACTTGTAAGTAGTGTTATATAAATAAAAATATAAATTAACTGAATATGATTTTTAATATTCCACCCCCTCTTCCTCTCCAAACTGAACACTATTGTTTTTAAATAAACCCTATAGTGAAGTTGATTAGGACCAGAAAGACAACCAAGGATCTATGGATGCTCCAGTAAGAAAATCCTTTAATTTAGTTTAGAGATCACTAGAAAAACAAGAAACTGAAATCATAGGACATTAAATTAGATAAATATAGATATGAAGAAAACAATGAAAGAGAAAGCATAGACACAGGATCATTAAACATCCATCTGCAAAATAAATAGTGGCATTAGCATTATAATCAGTATAAAAGCAGACAATTTCAGGTCAATCTAACAAAAATTCATTTGGCAACTCATATGTGGAAGTTACAAAGGATGAACGTTGAACTTAAAAATTCTTGAATCTAAGACTACTTAACACAAGGAAAACAAAAAATGCATAAATACTTAAAATTCTTAAGTGGAAAAAAACATACAGAGGGTAGGGAAAATCATAACATAGTCTAACGTGGACCTGCACTGTAGCAACATGACCCAAGTCAAAGAGGAAACTTTTTCTGGCATTTGGATGGCTCATGTCCGTATAGGTACTCAAGTATCTGGAAACTGCTTTAGTCAGGAAAGTACACACAATCAGGTGTCAAAAATGGAGGGTTCTTTCTCCGGAAAGCAACAGGATACTGTGAGCAGAGATCCACCTCTGAGCACTGAAAGAGCAGAAAGATGCTGAAAAGGGTGGAGAGCACAAGGCTAGAATCAACCAAGGACTCAGGAGGGTGAAACATCCAGCCCCCCTGCTATTCAGGGCACCTAAAGCCATCAGATGTTCTTTACAACTTCTAGAGCAATTGTGCCCATCCAAGGTAATGACTATCAATCAGCTGGAGCCCACCCCCAGTAATCTAAATCAAAAGAACAACAAATATTGGATGAATTCATCTAGATGTTCAATATAGGGAAAGACAGTGAAGTAAGGGATAACAGAAAATAAAAATAAACCAATAGACATTGACAATAAAACTGAGCTCACCAGAGGGATAGAGGGTGGGGATGGGAATAAGGTGTGGGGCATGGAGGGAAATCTAAAGAATGGTGGTGAATTTTTGTTTTTTTAATAAGCTTTCAATTTAAAAAATTCAGCAGTCATGAATTATGAAAAAAAATCACAATGGTTTTATTAATTTCTTTCCATTATTATAATACCCACTATGCTGAGTTCAAGTGTTTATTTTTATTTAAGTACAGCAGAAAACAAAAAAAACTTTGTAAAAATTAAAATAGATAAATAAAGTGCCAAGAGGAACATGTGCAGTGTTTCTAGGAATAGAATAAATAAATGTGATACAGTGATAGTATCTCCCTGATAAAGTCTGTTATGAGATTACAGTGTCAAACCATGGAGTTTTGATCAAAGGGGGAAGAATTTGTCGGGTCCAACCCTTTCATTCTATAAATGTGGAAACAGAAGACCACAGGTGTTAAGGGCCAAAAGTTCTCGAAGGATACGTGGTATTTGATAGTGATAGTGACTGGCCCAGGATTCCAATCTCAAAGCTCCAAATGCAGTATGTTCACCCTAAGCCCAATATTTAAATGGTATATATATATATACATATATATGTATATGTATATATACATATATATATTTAAATGCTCAGTTACTTTCTGGTGACTATGAATGCTGTTATTTTGTATTGCTAGCACTTTAATGAAGTTGAGGATTATCTCCTCACCACCACAGAAAAGACACCCATTGTTTTGACTTTTATAAATATGTCATAAATTCACTAATCACTAAGGAATTTGCCAAAATATTTCCCTCTCACCTATTCAGACCCATTGCATTTAGTTGGTAGCTAGATATCTAATTATCATGAAACAAAATGTACTGGCTTGGGGAAATGAATAAAGGAAATGAAGATTCTGATGATGAAGACCTGAATGTGATTTAATAAACAAGAAATATTAACTAGGAGAAAACAATTCATCCCTGAAAATAAACAAGATAAAAATTGACTGTTTTTCTCTCATTGAATTATGTTTGCCTGGTTATTACTTCATTTCCTTCCTTGGAGATGATTCTCCTGAGGTGGCATTGAGGTAAGGCCTGGAGTACCCAGGGACAGTGTCCTCCCCTGAGATAAGCTCCCCTTGTCTTTTGAAACCACAGCAGAGACTCCTGTTACCAAGTCCAGGGAGGACCCACTTAAGCATCAGATAGTCAGGAAAATCACGACACAGGCATGTTTGTCTCAGGCACACCCTGTTTCTCTAGCCATCCCTTTCTTCTGTTCTTTGATCTAGCTTTTTTATTCTTGGAGGTCAATACCCACCCAGAGTCCACTGGAATCTCTTTGAGGGGTCAGTACACTCTAGTGTGAATTTGCTTAGTTTGAAGAATGATGAGTGTTTATGTGAGTTCCAAGAAAAGATACCCCATAATAAATGATTCTGGGATGGGAGGGAAAGTTCTGAGTCTGTACTTTGGAGGTATGATCTTCGAAAGTTCATGCTCATATATCCTCAACTATTTTTGAGAGTCTATGTGACTCTCATATTTTTAAGCTGAGTGTAAAACATTTGTTCAGTGCAAATACTTGCAAGGAATAGTTGCAAGGAATATAATTTCTAGCATATATTAGAAGGTGATAAACAACACTTTCTGTTGATTATAATAGACTTTTGATACCATCACCCATTAAAGTGTATATGAAAATAATGGCTAGGTATTTAACATTTCTTCTCTTCATAAACTTACATCATCATGCCACTTTTCCTATAATTTTTTTCCTAATGTAATAGGTTTTACTTTAAAGTTTATTGTTATTCATGCAATTGTGCATCCTGGAAATATATTTACATATGCATATTTATAAAATGTATTTATTATATAGTACATATGAATATATATATTTGTGATTTTATTTTCAGAGATTCAAAAGTTTTAAATACTCAGACATTTTTCAGTAGTGTAGTTATTGCTGATCTACTATAGGTCAAAACAGTAGGTATACTGCAGAGATAATAATTAAACATAAAAAGCCATCTTTTAAGAGAAATGTTTTCCTTAATGAGTTGTATTTGATTTCATTCTTCACTCATATAACCATGGGTGAATATTGCTTATTGATTGAAATGAGAGGATTGGCTTCAATTTTATTTTTTATTTTTATACCTGTAAGCATTTGGTTATAAATTTATACAACAGTTAGGAAAGGAAGGAATTTTCTATAATCATCACTCTGGTTTATTACACTACTTCTGAATTACCTGACAAAATCATCACAGTCAAAAATTCAATTGTGTCTCCTTTCAACTATTGAAGGCAAACAACTAGAATCAAATTCACTTGCAATTATGTTTGTTAATAAGCATGATAATTATTCATTTACTTGGCATCTATATCATTGTCCTTTTACAATACCCCAAAGGTTTTTTTAACATGGCGAAACAATGTTCTACTATATTAATTGGAAAGGTAACAAAATTTCCCTTCTTTTATAGAAGGGGAGAAAGTGAATTAGGGTAAAGGACACTTGGCATGATCTCGGACTTACCTGTGAGCAGTCAGTTTTGGAAAGAGTAGATAGAATTTAATATCTATAATATCCTTTGTAACCCTTGGCACCTCTGCACTTCTTAGAAAATGTGTTACTTAATTGGTATGTATACCCAGTGTAGGCCCTACTTATATTGCCCTATCTATCACTCACAAAAATAGATATACAGGTAAAATTTGACTTTATTCCCTAACTTTCCTATTTTTCTCCTGTGGTGGTCATTTTACTTTCTTTAGATTCTCTGGGATAACGATGTCCTTCCCTCTGCCCTTACCTTCTTTTAGAAAAAGATTTGAAATTCATTTATTTTAGTATGATGTTGATAACAGCCCAAAGTGGTACATTTTCAACTAAAATTTATGGATTTGTATATTAAGATGAATCAACACCTTAATAACAGAGAAACAAACTTTGATCATGTATTTCTAGATAATGATCAAGCAGGACAGAGCTTGAACAATAGACCTTCCTTTGAAGTGCCTTTTTTTACCTACTCAGAATCTCACCTTGACTCATTAGCAGCCTGCTACAGGCAATAGTGTTAAACAATTCCTGGAAAATCTTAAAGAAAAATGTACCCCTCATCTGGTTTTCATGCATAAGGGCATTACTGAAAGTGAATAGTGTGCATGGAAGAGGATATTTAAAAGGAGTACAAAACAGTGATTGTTAGTATTTTAAGGGTAATAGCACCCTGAGAAAAAAAATCCACATCTAAAATTTGATGTTTTGAAGCTTATATACAGATTGTAAGTAAATAAGTAGATAGACAGACAGACACATAGATAACCTACAGATCTGTAGCTTTCAAGGTCAGAATCTACATATATTTAAAAGAACAGATATAGACTTGTAAGGAAAATAAGAGAACAAAAGAATTTCATGCAGAAAAAACTACACACAAAGGTCCACACATGGTGTGTTTAGATGAACATCTAGTAAATCTATGTAGAGGAGCTTAAAGTGCATTGATGGGGGAGGTGTTTTGAAAATAGCATAAGGAGTGTAAGAACCATGAAATATCTTAACTGGTGCTAAATATGTTTGACTTCATAAAATGACAGTTATTGTAATATTTGAGAAAGAGTAATACAGTATTGGATAACTATTTGAAAGATGAACTTTGTTACGCTGTGGTGATTGGGTTAAAGAGAAAAACATTGGAAGCAAAAGGGTAGTTCAGAACTACTGAAATATATCATGAAAGATATGTAATGTCAAAGATTACACAAGAGCTATGAAGATTGTAAGGGAGTACTGCATTCCAGAAATATTAGAAGGAAGATTTGGCATGACTGAATAATCAATTACATGGCAGATATGAGATAAGAACAAAAGAAATAGAAATTAATGTTTTGGATTATCTTTGCTTCAATTTCTGGATGATGACAATAGCATTTACTGAATGCCTAATGCTTGCAAAAGAGTATGCTAGACATTTTACATTCATTATATCTAATCATTACCATTACCTGCAAGGTCAATTTTATTGTCCCGTTTCACAAGAGAAAATTGTGATACAAAGACTTAGAAGAATTGAGCAATTAAGCAGTATAACTCAAACCAGTTTTTCCTAATTCCACAATCTACTACTTAAGGCAGTAATAAATATTTGGAATATGACAAATTGCCATATATATAGCTGAAATTTTTTGAATAATTTATATGCTCACTTTTTTTTGTTGTACTCAAAAATTTACTCCTATAGAAAGATAGAAGTGACATGGTAAGAACTGTAAGTCTTCATTTCACAGTAAAATTTGACTTGCTCAGAGATCTACAGTTCTTACTGTTAAGAGGAATGAGAGCTCTTTTTTCAATTTCTATGTTGCTTCTCTATTATATCATCTTATATTTTTCTATCAGATGGCTCCTGATTCTAAGAAGTTACCTTAGAATTGAATTTTATATGTTTGTGAAAGTGAATTAATATAAAGGAAGACCTCATAAGAATGTAGAAATAGTTCAGCCTACTTTGATCCATGAACAAGTGTCAGACAAATAATGGATGATGGGCTTCTGAAAGATGTCTATAGATTCTCTTTCATACAAACAGACACACACACACACACACAAGCACACACACACACCATTGTGCCAAAAATTTCCCTAGAAAACATAAATCAGAGGAACAGTAGAACTCAATTTTCTTAAGTCCTTTCAAAAACCCAATTTCATTCTCAAATCCATCAGGGACTGAGATCATGTGCTTAAACTTTTCCATGAGAAATTTAAGTTGAAGATAAGGAAGAATTTTTGACATAAAGAAGTATAAAACATAAAAAATGACTTGCCACAAGAGATTCGAATACTTCTGTCTTTGAAAGGCTATAAAACAGGAGAGGCTGCCCTTTGGCTGCAGTGGTTTAGATATGGTTTTAAATGGAAGTGGCCTCTTTGGGAAAGTGGTGGGCCAGGTGACCTTTCACAGTCTCTTTTAGTCTCTAAATTTCATTACTCTTTAACGCTATTAAGGAGATCAAATACATGCAATAATGCCCACTCATTCAGAGGTCAAGCTTCTGGAAACCTTGGGAGTTGATATATGGACTTAACTTACGAGGAAAAAGAGGGGAAAAAAAGGAAGCTCTCAAGCATGAAGAAATATTAACTATTACTCAGAATATAATACTTTACTTCTGGAAAGGTAGAGTCACCCTCAGACCTCTTCTAGACAACTTCACATAAAATAAGACATTTGATAAGAACAACCATTTAAGAAAGAGCCAAATCTAAATAGAGAAATGGAAGAATTTGATTCATTTTAAAGACTCTGAGTCTTCTATATCTCCATAACCCATGAAAGCATCACTATAAACTTCAATTAAATCATTGTTTCAAAATAATCACGTTAAATTTGTAAAAAGAAGCAAGTTAATGCACAAGAAATACATATTTATATTAACAAAATTTTCTATCCATAAAAATTTTCAAAATTATCAAAATTAACAAGCTAAGGCTTTTAATGGAATAATTGACTTACGTGAAAGAATTCACTCAAGTGTTCAGTAAATGTATATATTTTTATTATTTCTTTTATTATTTCTTATCTTTAATGACATTTTGAAATTTTGTTAGGAAACAAAAAATGTCAATAAGCAAGGAGAAGGGAATTCTTTAAGACAGTGGGTATGGAGAGGACCATGGAGGTGACTTGGGTTCCTCTTACCTGCCACATAAGAACTCTACTCATGTTTAAAGTACATTAATTTATTTCTAGGTATACATTTATCATGAGTTCATTGTAACTTACCTTTCAAGTAACTATGTGTTTATATATTAACTCTTCTGAAAAGCTGAGATTTATAAAAATAGATGATTACAATAGATAAATAAATAAATTAGGATGGAAAAGTAGAGTGGCAAAACATGTTGTATCTAGCCACAAAATTAGAACACAAACTAGACACTATTAGGTTCTATCCTATTGCAAGAGATGGCTAAAATTTTTAGTAATTTTCTTTGAAATTTTAAATTTGAAAAATTCAGCCTTATCATCAGCTTTTCTAAGATCTACTCTTTATTACACAAGAGAAGTAGAAAACATAGTTCTCAAAATCACTTTCTCATATTGTCCAGGTTAGAGTTGGCCATAGTGAAGCATTCATATGAATTAAGAAGGCAAAGGCACAAGGATCCATAGGGACAGGCGCAGACATGAGATTATAACAACTTCCTACTGAGTTTTTGAGAATTACTCATTTTGCTGCTTCAATTTAAAATCCTTATAGTAACCACATTCACAGCCTGTCACAGATTTTCCAGCAGTGTGTACCCTCTAATTTTCCAAATTGTAATCCTTTATACTTGAAAAAAGAATTGTGTCTTCTGTTTTCTTTCCCAAATCCTGGCTGATCTCTTAGAGGTCAACACAAAGAAAAAGTGTTTATAAAACAAATATAAGCGATTTGCTCAAAGGAAAACCACTTTTTCCCTATTATAGAACACTGAAAGAAATTTTCCTGGAGCTTTTATAGGTATGTATTGAACACATTTTTGAAAAGTTTTAGCAATATGTAGAGTAATGTCTTTCTAATGACTGTTTCTTATAATATCCCTGAACACAAGCTGATGGCATGACTCCAAAATGCAATTCTGAATGAGAAACCCTACAAGGGGCTGAAACAATGCAAAAACAAGTGTACATTTCTTTGACAACCTAGTAGAATCCAAGTACAAAATTTTTAACTGTAAGGGTATATTCATAGAATGACTTTCTGGAAATTTTTATGGATCTTAAGGAAATATTACTAGCACCAGCCAAAACCAAACAAAAAAAAACCCACAAAATCATGAAGCTTCAAATACCAAAGCATGATTTTCAAAACTAAAAGAAAAGACAGACTTAAAGTCTTGGTATCTACTACCTCATCCATGAAATCCATCCTTCTATAATTATCAATATCTCAGAATTTTTCCTTAGTATTAGTTCAAATGAACAGCTCAATAATGAGAAGTTTATAATAAGATATCCACTTGTAGATTTCCCAAATGATCTCATTATTAAATGCCAAGATTTTTTTTTTATACCTACCATTCCCTCTCAATTCAGGCACTAAAAGAGTAACCTTAATATTGAGTGACTAAAACTGCTACTTATTTATCAGCAATTTTTGACAAGAATGAAATAGGTTATAATCTCTGACAGCTGAAGATCAGCACCAGATTGAAATTCCTCTGGTTCACTTCCATATTTTCATCCCCTTTATCTCTCTTGCCATTTTTACCACGCCAAGAAATAGACCCTGCAATATTTCTGCATGTGTTGCAGATTAAACTAAAGGGGGAGAGGAATCAGTACAGTCCAAAATGTTCAAATTAGGACTAGAATGTAGAAAGAGCCTATCTATCATGAGTTCTATAGATTTGACACTGAGACAGGACAGGGAATGAAATATCCTAAATAATTTCATCCATCTCTCTTATTTTAGTAATAAATAAGCTTAGTAAAAAAAATGCAAAATTATATATTAGCTATGCCTAAGGAAGTGACCTACACAGCAGTTCTCCTTGGTAATTTCAGCCATCAAACACAATGCCACTCCTCACATTCAAGTCATCACAAGTACATAATTATTAAGTCTTTAAGATATCAGTGGTTGAGTAGCCACTCTATGCTTGACATTAGGAGTTTGACAATACAGTAGCTAAAAGTAACCAAATCCCTTATTCTTGAAGCTTAGATTACATTGAAGAATGAGAAACAAAAAATAAGCAAAAGTTGTATAAGTAAACTGAGGATAGGTATTATGAATAAAAATTGAGCAACAGTGGAGAGTAAAAGGTTTAGAAATTGTAGGGGGAAGATGGAAGCTTACAAATTTAAATAAGATGATCAGGAAAAATTTCCAAAGCACAAGTAACAACAGACCTAAAAGAGGTGAGACAGTAAGCCATGTGAAAATGTAGGAAAAGAAAATATGAGAATATTTCCTTGAAGTGAGAATGTACCTAGACTGGTAATCAGAGTAGTTTAAAGTAATTGTAAGCAAGAGAATAATGAAGGGAATCAAATCAACATAGTTGGGAGCAGTGGAGAGTGTAGTTCGGGTAAAGTCTTATAAATCTTAGTAATAAATAGTTTTAACCATAAGTCAGTGGTTGATTATGGAACAAAGAAAATCCAGCATTGACTGATGTATTAATAAGATCACTTTGTCTTCTGAAGTGAAAATGAAAGGATAGGGCAATGATGAAACATATCAACTTGTTCTCTGAGGAGTAGTAAATTGTAGTGAGGAGAAGTCCAGGAGTTCAGTTTTGGGCCTTTAGATCTGCCAATAATTAAGATAGAGGTGTTAAGTAGGACATTAGTATATTCTGGGACTCAAGATAGGTGTAGAGCAGGGGATATAGAGTGTCACTCAAGTACAGAGAACAGGTAAAGCAGAAAGACTGAAGAGTATCCCCAAATGGAGCAAACAGAAAGTAAGTGAAAGGGCATTAGTAACAATGTCATAAAGGCAGTGTAACATGTGTAGCATGTTTGCCCAGTGAGAATTTGAAACTAATCCCCTCACTCCATCCTGAGTTTTCTTGTTCCCAAGTGTGGTAGAGAAGAGATACACAGCTGAGACTTGTCCAGTGGAATGCTCCTTCCCTTGCCATGGAGTTCTTGTCTTAAGTGCACTTCTTAGGTTACCCTTGGCCATGGCTATATAGACAACTCAAAGCTAGACCAATAGGGAGTTAAGTTGCTATTTATGATTTTTAGTAATTATCTTGTAATGTTCATGTGTTTGAAAATGAAGGAGGTCAAAATGTGTAGGTCAAAACTGCACAGAGAAGGCAGTAGCCACAGTAGTGGAAACAAGACTGGAGATGATACTGCATAAAGGGAAGTAAGGAACCATGGTGCTGAATGGACATGAATTCAGATTCATACAATAACAGAACTATCTGTCCCCAAAAAGACTTGAGAATATTCATTTATTCCTGAAATAATTCCAACTCTACGCTTTGGTATTTTATGAATAGAACTCACAGAAATGCAGAGTGGGATTAGAGTTTTATTGACACAAATCAAGAATTTACTATCTAATTATCCCATTATGATATCAATTACTGTGACTCAAGCAGATCACAGGCTAAGGTAGGAGATAATAGATCTCTAAGAAAAGTACACTTTAAATAAAAGTCTGCATTCTGATTCCAGGTATTTGGATAAATTGAGTAAATGTCTTCTCAGTCTCAATTTCCTCATCAATAATACAGATACAGTATCAAAGTTACAGAGGTTTGTGAACATTATAAATGAGTGATTCAAATTTGTGGCACATAGAAAACACTTGCTAAATGGTTTGCATTTGATAAGGTAAATCTTAAAAAAAATTAAATTAACAAAACTTATTAGGAACTGAAGAGTTCCATGACTTTTCTGTATTTTTCTTCCTGAAAGATGATCATGTTTAAAGAAAGCAATTTTGTGCAACATAATTATAGGATTTTTTTCTTGAAGCCTGCATTCAAAAAAGTTAGTAAAATGAGAATCGTCACCAATGTGGCAGAAGAGGGAGATGACATTTTTTAAATTAATAATGAAATGTACGTCATTCATACCACAAAAGTGACCACCTAATTTGTCTAATCTTATTTTCAGTCTCAGGAACAAATTCTTGTAATATTTCTCCTTCATTTTGCTGTGTTTGATGGTGCCCCTCTCTACTCCAGTCTTAAAGAGCAATCTTAGGGACTGTAAATCACTTTCAAGAATAAGTGAAAGCAAAGAGAAAGAAGTTACTCAACAGGGATTCAGACAAT
This sequence comes from Galemys pyrenaicus, assembly GCA_019455555.1. Classification (NCBI taxonomy): domain Eukaryota; kingdom Metazoa; phylum Chordata; class Mammalia; order Eulipotyphla; family Talpidae; genus Galemys; species Galemys pyrenaicus. The sequence goes on from JAGFMF010011861.1 coordinate 19,609,134, forward strand.
CAATGGTTACTTAATAATCACTGACTATTCTATGAGTTATGTCAGGCACTGTGGATGCCTTTAATTATAAGAATATTCTTTGTGCTCTAGGGACATACCATCTGGCTATGGAGATTAGAGTTAACCACATAAATCAGTTAAGGGGTAATAATAATAACAATAATAATACATATTTTGAGCCCTTGCTATGCAAGATTGTCTAAATGTGCTATGTCCAATTCCTGTAACAAACTTATGCAGTAGATATTTTTATACTAATTTTATAGAAGAAATAAGTTTTAGACAGATTAAGTAGCTTTTCCAATAAATGATGGCATAGATGATGAAAAAGAATATGTTAAGTGTGAATATGACTTTATATGTGAGTGAGTGTGCCACTGATATTCTAAAGGACCACCATGCACTGAATAAATGAGGGACAAACGTAGAAAGGAGAAAAATGCTAAGGGGCAAAGAAAGGGAAAAGACAAATTATATTCAGTGATTATATTGGTCAATAGAAACAGCAATTTTGATTACATTAGACATAGATTTTATGTCATGTCACTCAGAATTCTCAAAATATACAGAAACAATAGGGTACAAGGTAGGTAGGTAAGCAGATAGATAGATAGATACATACATACACACACATACATGTATGCATACATACATACATATATATACATACATGCATACATACATAGATAATAAAGGGTTTATTATGGAAATTGACTCAACAGGTTATGGAGGCCAAATAAGTATAAGATCTAGAGAAAAGGATAAAAACCAGAAAAGCAAGAAATGTCTTAGGAAATCCTCCGTGATCTGATTTAGTTCACCAGAAGTATGATTTCTTCACAGGAACTTGGGGACATAGCCTCGTCAAAACAAGTATTTCCTTGAAGTATCTATTCTACATATTTCTCTTGATTCTGTGGTAAGAATTAGCACAGGGGTAAGAGGCAAGGAAGAAAGAATAGGGGTATCTTTACACAAAAATCCTTTCATTAGGACTCACAAACAAAAAGAAAGGAGAATATAGCTCTTTTGGATGAAACCATTTAAATAAACAAGCATAAAGCAAAGCAGTGCAAGATATACATAAGAGATATGTAACCATTTAGACTAGTGTGAATAGTTTAACAAAATTAGAAATGTTGACTGATAGGAAGGAACCCTAATGGGTTTAAATGTTTATCTGCAAGGCAAAGGGAAGTTGAGATATTTTCATCAGAAGAAACTCATGGTCACAACAATTTATTTTGTTTCATTTCCATGTCTGCTTTTTCATTCTTGGAAAGTTTTACCTACAACCATCACCTTATTTCTGGTGAATGAAGGTAGAAATCATATAACAGAGGAAAAGATAACCATGAAATCTTGTGAAAAATAAATATCCAAAAATATCTCATGTGGATGACAAAGTTCAAAGCCAAGCTGAATTGTGAGGAATGTGTCCATTGACAAACATCCTTCTTTGTCAAGTGTTTTTGCTGGGAAGAAATTATTGCCAAGGAGAATAAAGGTCGCTCTAGACACATTCTAAGAAAACTGCTGTCTACTGGTATCTATAGGTGCCTTCTCAACATTTAATTAAATAGCAAATGTTATTTTCAGTGTCAGGTTCTGCAGATTATAAGAATATTTTTACAGCAATGCACTTTTCTAACATGTATATAAACAATTCAGCATTTGATCTATTTGATGCCAAGCAACTTTGACCTTCACAGTGCTGACATCTTGTTTTGTTAAGGCATAGCCACAGTTTATGCCACAAAGAGATTTAATTGCAGGTTCCATTAATTCACAATTTTTGCTGTGTTTGAAGATTTTTTGCATTTTCTTTGAATTGAAATTTTAAAAAGAGACATATGCACATAGCATGCTATTGTAAAAGTGGCCCATTCCTTTCTCTGTGCGATAACATTTAAAGAAGAGAGTGTTTGAAAAATGTCAGAGTACTTAAAGAATAATATTTCTGAAATATTCATTATGCAGGGTCATGATTGAACATTAAAATTGCAGTCAGTGTGATTTTATGATTCATTCTGTTGTTCCAGAAGACTCAATTATAGTTTAGTTTACCAGAACAAAAAGATAAAATTTGAGAAAAGTCAAATTTATATCAAGAATGAAAAGCAGCTCTTATGCACTAATTTTCTTTAAAACAGTGTTAACAATGTTTTAGGATGGGACATTCCTTACCACAACTTATGTTAGGATCTTGAATTCCATGGAAATATGAACATATAATTCCTTTAATCATTAAAATAGAAAATAAATTGTTAGAGGTACGAGTGGAATTCATACATAACTCATTAACATCCAATACACTAAACTAACAACAAAAATAATTTACTAAGAAACAACTTAATACTTTAACTATAACAAGAAAATATATTTCAAAAACCCTTTATAAATAGAATTTGCCTAATTCTTTTTTTTTAAAAAAAGATTTATTTATTTATGCATACAAGAGCTAGGGTACAGGCCAGAGTCCAGGGAGGTGAGAGGATCCACCAGAGACAGAGTGGAGAACAGAACAGGCAGATCAACTGTGTCTGGAGCCATCCGGACATGGCCGTCCTCGGGATTCACCCTGACATGGCAAGATCAGGCGCTTGGCGCCTGGCCCAGCTGTGCCCAAATAAGGCTAGACTTCCGGTGCCCAAATAAGGCTAGGTTTCGGCTCTGACCTTGAGCTTCCATTTCCCCGGTTTGATGTCACCCTACCCACCCATGATATGGAACGCCATGATTGGCTGCTATATGTCACGTGCCTCCCTGTTCCCCCGAACTTCTGCAATATATATACAAGTAACTGTCACAGAATAAACGAGACTTGATCAGATCCTTGTCAGATTCTTCGCGTACCCCTGTCCCCCCTAACCCCTGCTCTTCCCTCAGGTCCACCGTTGACGATCCTGCTGGTTTGGGACAGACTGAAATACACTGCTGACGTGAGCAGTTGGCAAGACAGGAGAGGTACCCCACTCCATGTGGGTCTTCTCCCTAGCCGGGGGCAGGGATCGAACTCATGCTACAGTGGCTGCGGTTTGCTTCATAGTGCTTTGCTTAACCCACTGAGCCACCAGGGAGTCCCTATAAATAGAATTTGCTTAATTCTTATCATTTTTTTTCTTTATTTTCTGCAATGGAATAAAATGTTCTGTGTTTAGTGCATACTTATTTACCAGTGGGTACATTTACTAGTATAATTAGCTAGTTATTTGACATAATTTAAATTTATTTTCTTGTTTTATTATATAGCACCTTAATCTAGATTTAAGATATTTTATATTTCCAAACTTGAGTGAAAAGATTGTATCATCCCATCTTTTATTTAATGTTGACATTTACAAATATATGAATTTTTAGGATGTATTCATTACTGAGCAGTATGGCTTTAGAAAACAATAAGAGAATTGTTGAGTTAACACATCTGAAATGCTGTACAAAGGGATTGTTTAATATTTCTCCCAATTGCCTTTAGAAATATACACTAGTAAAAATAGTATTTAGATATGTAAAAATGGGAAGTGTGGTGATCTGAGGGCAAAAAGTACCTTTATATATATACGCACTAAAAGCAACGTATGTCTTTAAGTCATCTTCTAAGTCTCTGAATGGCCTTCATCAGTTACATCTCTATTAACCTAAACTCTTAACCAAAGAGATACGAATCACTTTCAATATCTCAGTTTCTCTTACCTCTAATATCTAAATAATCACAAAGACCAGTCCATTTTATTTCCTATTTTCAAAATTTTCCCTTTCTTCTCATCAATATTATATTACCTTGTGCAGGCCACAAGGCTTATAGCACAGCCTCTTGATTAGGCTCATTGTCTCCAAACTTCATCTTTTTCCAATATGTTCTAAGCATCCACAATCATAGATCCATTATCTTAGATTCTGATCAAATTGTTCAGTTGTAATAATGCATCCTAGCAATTCCCAATGCCCTCATGATGAAATACACTTAGTGATCTGGCCCTTAATCTCTCCATATTTGGTAACCTATTTTAATCTTTCTGGGATGCTATAACATAGTGTCACAGACAGGATAGCTTGTAAACATCAGAACTTGATTTCTTTCCAATCCAAGTTCAAGGTGCTAGTATAGTTGGGTGAAATCCCTATTCCTGGTTTCTAACCTACACCTTCTCAACTGGTCTTTACCTGCTGAAAGGTACTAGGAAACTGTGTGATGTCTCTTTTGTAGGATCTTTATTCCCATTAGTGGGAGCTCACCCTCATGACCTAGTCACCTCCCAGTTGCCCCACGTCCTAATATTGTCACCATTAGGGGTTAAGATTCCAACATACAAATTTTAGAGGGAAGCAATTTATTTCAGACCATGGCACAATCCATTGGTATTTTCCGTTCTTTTAGACTAATGTCCCAGTGATTAAACCAGTTACATTTCCCTTATTAGCCATGCTCTAGCTCATCTTGAATATTATATCATGTTGTTCCCTTTGCCTGAAATGCTCTCCTTCTCTCTCTCACCCCATTTGCCTCTGCAGTTACTGCTCATCCTGTAGATGATAGGGCAGCTTGGAATTGCACTAACTATCTTTTTAGAAACCCTCTAAGTCTGAATTTGACCTTCTTTGAACTTCTATTGCATCCTTAGTGCTACCTTTGCCATAGAACTTATTACATTATATTGTCATTGCCTGTTTACTTGTTTCCCTCTATTCTGATGGGCTATAAACACCTTAGAACAAGGAGACCATCACTTACTACTGAATTTCCAGGGCCCACTGAGTATTCTATGGAAAGTGGGTAGTCAACAAATATAGACAAAGATTTTAAGATAGATTTATAGATTAAGATGACATAACAAAGAAAACTCTTCAAAAGAAGTTTGAAAATGAAGAAAGGAATACAAGAAAAATCAAAGTCATCATTCAATATTAAGGCACATACCACTAAATATTTTTGTTTGTTCCTTGTCTCCTTTTAAAAAGATTTTAAGGTGATTTATGACAAACATATTTATATATTTTATTTCAGACTGATATTTTTTAGAGCTGTTGATTTTTTTTAAATATAGTTTACCTGTGTTTTATATATAGCTAGGGAAATTCAACATTGGATAGGAGAAATAGTTTTTTTATACATTCTTGTAGTTACTGTGACCTAGTGAATTTGAAAATTAAGACAGGGTATCAAGGAAGATGATATCATTCATAGTGCACTGTACTTATATTACTTTTAGAAAGTGTACCCAAGGGCCTCTCTCGTGGTGCAGCGGGTTGAGCACCACACTGTGAAGCATCCATGGCACAGCAGTGCCAGTTCGATTCCTGCCCAGGGAGGGAATCCACATGGTGCAGCAGACCTCTCCTGCCTCGCCCACTGCTCCCCAAGCAGTGTACTTCTGTAGATCTGCCTGTTCTGCTCCTCACTCTGTCTCTGGTGAATCCTCTCACCTCCTGTGCCTCTGGCCTGTGCACCAGTTCTTGTATACATAAGTAAATTAATCTTTAAAAAAAAGAAGAAAATGCACTCAAACAAGAAGATGATACTTCATGCCAGTTTTTAGCTAGTAAATATTAAAATTTATTGATCCTTCAAATCTTTCTGTTATCCCCATTCTTTTCACTCGGCTGATACAATAAAGAAACTGTGTCCTGTCCTATCAAAATGTGTGCCAGATAATGTGACATTTGTATCTGAAATAGGTAAATATTCAAATCCTTATTTTGTCTAGGGCTTCTTTTGTTAATTATTTAATAATGGCATTTTTGATGTTGCCATATAACTTAAAGTTTATGAGAGTGCATCTTCACTTAAGCTAAGAAGATGCATACTAAGTAGCAAAATGTGACTTCAAAGGATTATGCAATAATAAGCTTGTGTCCCCCAGTAACTAATTCACCAGCAAAGCCCATTGTAATGTTCAAAACTGACTCAGAACACTGTAAGCATTTGTTTCTTCTAGAACTTGCTTCATTAACGTGATGTGCCAGATAGTACATGAGTGAGCCACTTCAATACAAACTGCATTTGGGGTGTTGACCTAGTCTTATTGTCAAGTCAGAGATTACATATTTCTAAACAGAAGAATCCCTGCTGTGTGTCACATGGTCAGATATCTTCTTAAAACAGATATCTCAAAGCTGTTTTTTCTTCTTCCTTCATCTGAGTATCAAAACCAACCAAAATCAGCTTTACTACTCATAACCCCAGCACACTTTGGTGGAGAGCAGATAACTGACTCCTGCCAGAGTTTCTCAACATGGAACTATTTGGGCTAGATAACTCTTTGTAGCAGGAGACTATCATTTGCACTGAGATTCTGTTTAGCAGCAACTCTCACCTCTACGCATTATATTCCCCTCCTTCAAATGTGTAAAACAAATAATGTCTCTAGACATTAACAAATCTTAGGTACAAGAGCATAAAATCAACCCCAGATGAAAATCACTGACTTTCTCATGCCTTTAAAATTAGGAAACTTTCTTGTTAACTTCGACTTTCCCTATTGGAATCCATCCAATCTGAATTGAATTTGCTAAACAGTTATTGCATTATTTCTATAGGATTATAATGTTCAAGTCATGCCTGCATTTCTGATCCTACTATCACATCTACCCTCAGTTCGAGTGCCGTTGTGGTTATTTCCCACTAAAGCTAACCTCTCATTACTATTCCCTTTCACTTGTTCAAGAACATTATTACAGTGACTTGTTCCCATATTCCTGCATTGACATTTCCTCCTCTCTACTGTGTCATTCTTGTCAGAATAAAATACACTATTATTCATTTCACCTTATTTTTTTAATATTAAGGGAAAACTCTATGTCTTGACTGCTCCCACAAAACAGGCCTGCGCCTCTCCTCCTCTTTCCGAACCTTCAGAATTCTTTTAGAATCTATCTTCTCAAATTCTTTAGAGCCCACTTCATTTAGGAATGTATAGTGCCTAGAACAGTGTAAGGCATGACTGCGTGGAGGAACAAAAAATTAAAGCCCCCATTTTGTACAGAATCCTCTTTCACATTCCTCAATTGTCAGGCTGTATTTTCTTCATCTACAGGGGCTTTGACCCAGGAAGCAGAGGTGGGGGAGGGGGATTAGAACAAAGACCACACTAACATCTCAATTTGTTGTTTTCTTCTTCCAATATGGCATAAGATTCTCACATCTGAACATAAAATATTTCAGTACCTTCCTTTCTAGTTGAAAGAAGCAACCTAGTCTGTGTCAGGCATGGCAGGCTGCCACTGTGTGGTCCCACAAAGCTCTGGCTCTACCAATATAAGTCAAATTCAAAATCATTTTTCTTTCAAATGCATCTTGCTTTCAGACCATTGTGTCTGCCAGAAGTTTAAATAAAATCCTCTGTTGACTCAGTCAAAATGTGGTTTCAGCTATATATTTATATCCCTTTCTCATTTCCCATGGCAGCAAGTCTCAACCTCACAGTCTAATGTGAATGGTAGAAGGTTACAAGGAAGAAAAATATAAAATGAATCATCCAGAAAAAAGAATATGTAGCTGATATTTCAAAGTATCATTATCCCACTGCACATTACTACAACCCAAACCTATTTATCAGTCTGTGGCTCAAGGGGGTGGAGTGAGGAAAGAGAGCATACCAAAACACAGAGAATATGGTGGGTAGAAATGTTTCTTGACTGTAGAGTGCTAGGGAAATGCAGAACTCTGCAGTTTTTCTCAGAATCCACTCTCTTTGTAGTTTTGGTTGGTGACTGAAACTGGAACTTGTAACTGCCCCAAAGTCATGGCACAAAGTGGCCTCTGTAACTGTTAGGTACACATGGAGCCAAGCTCTGCCCTCTTTTCTTTCTTAGAAATGCAATGAGGGCCTCCTTGGTGGCACGAGGGGTTAAGCACTACACTACGAAGTATCCACAGGCACTGCAGCACGAATTGGATTCCCAGCCAGGGAGGTGACCCACATGGTGTAGCAGACCTCTCCTTCTTTCCCTTCAGCAGTGTACCTTAGTCAGTCTGCCTGTTCTGTTCTCCACTCTGTCTCTGGTGAATTCCCTCACCCACCCCCCACACCTCTCGCCTGTACCCCAGTTCTTGTGCACATAAAAAAATAAATCTTTAAAAAAAAAAGAAATGCAACAGTAATAGTTCATTTTATTCTCTGCATCCTAATAAAGAAAAAAAAAAAAGGCAAGTAGATTATCCAGCTTCCTCTTACTTCTATCCCAAACATATTTACTTCTGAAATTTCCTTAATTGAACTACATAGAGTAGAAATGGCCAAACTCTTGCTATGGTAAAATTTAACTACAAAATTCACCTAAATTCATTTTTGACTTGGATGTTACATGTCATTGTTGACACAGACACACTTATCCTATGAATACTGCACAGTTCCAACATTGTCTAGTCCAGGTTGAGAAGCCAAGTATCTGAAAATGATACTTAAATACCTTAGCATGTTGAAATGTTCATCCCTTTAAAAAATAGGTATGCAGTCCATGGAAATAGGTTGTTAGTGTTTTGTGACAACACATCAGCACATCTAGAGATGATACCCTGAGCTAAATTTGATTTTGCATCATTTTAAATTCTCATCTAAAAGATATCTGCCATTTTTATCATATTAAAATAAATCACAGATTTACTGTTTTGTTTGCTGCTGTGACTTGTTAATTAAATCACAATGTGGTTGTGCTTATTAAGTTACAAATTATACCTTTTGGGGAAGAACAAGTTCTGAAGTGGAACATGTTTACTTGATGTTTTCCCTCCGTTCTGCCTTAAGGGGAAATATAATTAAATGTAACAAAGCAAAAGGCAAGTGAATGCAAAGAGAAAACTTTGTGAGAAGATTTCTTCCAGACGAATAAAGCTATAATACTGTAAAGGCAGAAAAATTGTCACAGATAACCGGCTAACTTGAATCTAAAATAAGATTTAAAACTTGGAGATTTTACAATCTTTTATTGGACTTTCAAAATTGGCTAAAACATAACAAGAAGTTGAGCATTAATTTGTCTCTTCCTAATCTACCTAAAATCTTTCTACTACCAACCTAAAGCTCCTAGATTTATTGATGAGTTGAAGGCAAAATAGTATCCAATTTCAATTAGGGACTCCAATTACTTAAATATGTGATAAAATAGAATACTACTCAGCTATAAAAAAGATGAACTCTTGTCACATGTGACAACATGGATGGAACTGGAAGGGATTATGCTAAGTGAAATAAGTCAAAAGAGAAAGACTAATGCAGTGTAGTTTCACTCAGTTGTAGAATATAGAAAGAACAAAGCAAAACAAATCCTTAGATTCTGATAACAAAATGGTTATTACCAAAGGTGAAGGAGAGGGCTGGGAATGACTAGGTAGAGGGAATGATTGGTTGGTGATGGATGGTAAGAAAATGTAATCTTGGAACCTATACAAAGTTGTAAACTTATATTTTCTTAATAAAAGCAGGAAAGAAGAAGGAAGGAGGGAGGAAGAGAAGAAGGGAAGAGAAAGAGTGAGAGAGAAAGAAAGGAAGGAGGGAGGAAGGGAAATGTTATATTTTAGACCTGTTCTGACCAATGTGGAAACCCCTAAACATGTTTGTTTGTTTTGAATTTCATTATTTATTCATTTATTGTTAAATTAAGAATTTGGTCTCCCACATACTACTTAAGTACTCAATAACCATACATAACTAGTGATACCATATTGAACAGCATAGATATAAACCTCTTGTAAATACATAAGCATTTTTATTTCCCCCATTTATAAACAAACCCCATAATTATTGTTCCTATAATGTAAAATCTCTTACAATTGTGCACACAGGTAAAAACCCATAAACAGTAACCTATATCAAGTACTGTCCTCTGTTATGCTATAGCCCTTATTGCTATAGTCCTTAATTCTAGTTTGTAGCCTTTTAACCTTTTAGGGCTTTCAAAAAAAACTCTCTAACTTCAAAAACCCTCTCTCTCCACCACCCCCATTTCAATTATACACAGGATACTCTGACCCAATAAATACTGAACATTAGATATACATACACACAGACATCATCTCCCCTTATAATAAACTATAGTAGAATACAATGCTCTTTATATAACAAAAATTAAAATTTAGATCATATATTCAGGTAAATATTAGAAAGAAGCATATCTTTATCATTTTATTCAGAAGAACTAAGTGTACCAGTTTAGTCCCAGTTCTTTGGAACAGAATGATGACATGTTAATGACAAACAGCAACGCAGACCAAGTTACCAGTGATCAAAATGGTATGATGTTAACCATGTTAGTCCATCCATAAACATTAATAAAACTACTTGCATCAAGATGGCTATGCATAGGCTAAATAATTTCTTGAAATTTTGAGCTCTTTAAAATCCTTGTCAATCTTATGGTGGAAGATTATGGTTGTTTTGTTGGTGGGAGTGGTCAGTGAATACTCCAAAGTGGGGACAATATCAGTTTTGCTTTCTCATGGTCATAGCGTAACAGTAGTGAAGACAGTATACAAATCCCAACAGAGCACTGTACCAGTATCTATTATATAATCCAGAGTGGGGAGAGAGGAAGGGAGAGAAAGGTGGAAATGTGGAAAGATAAGGGTGGACAGATACTTAGCAATCAAATCACTGGAGGAACCAAATATTAACACAAAATATATGATCAGAAATGTGAGAAGGTGGATCTCCCTTGTGGCGCAAGGGATTGAGCATTGCACTGTGGAGCTTCTACAGCCACTGTAGCGTGAGTTTGATCCCCAGTCAGGGAGGGACCCACAGCAGACCTCTCCTGTCTCCCCGCTGCTCCCCTCAGCAGTGTTTTTCAGTGGATCCATCTTTTCTTCTCCCCACTCTGTCTCTGGTGAATCCTTCCATTTCTCACGACTCTGGCCTGGACCCCAGCTCTTGTATGCATAAATAAATAAAAATCTTGAAAAAAAAAGAAATATGAGAAGTACCCCAAAATGCAGGAACTATGTATGGAGCCTACCTTAGATTAGAGAGAACTATAGTAAAACATTCACAGAATGACCAATATTTGTGCCAGAAATTGGTCCTGAGGATGGGAAGGGATATCTTAAGCAGAAGGAAGAAAGAAGACTGTGGGTAGAAGCTCTAAGCAAAAAGAGCTTCATGCATTGAGGAGCTAAAGGGCTAGTATAGTTGGTAGAATAACAGAGGGAGTCCTAAGGAGAGCCTGGGAAATAAGCTGGGACCAGATCATGCAGAGCCTTTTAGGAGCCTCCATTTTTTCTAGAGAGTAATTTATTAAAGTGTTCTAAGCAGATGAGTTTCATAATTCAATTTATATTTTAAAAGAAAGTTTTTGGGGAGATATTTATGAAGGTAATAGGGCTCATTAAACCTAAATTATCTTGCTAGTTTAAAAAGCTTCTTAGCAATATATTCTCTAAACTCATTCAGTTGTCATTACACAGGTTTCTGACTTTGCAAAATGAGATTGCATGTGAACCAAAGTAAGGACTCACATGTCATTATCTTTCCACGGCCTAGGCCTTCCCCAGGCATTAGCTAGTCTAGGTTTTCTCAACCGCAACACTATTGACATTTGGGCTGGATAATTCTTTATTGTGGAGACTGACCTGTGCATTTTAGGAAGCATTGTTCAACGTGTCTCTACTCTCTGCACACTGGATGCCAGTGACACACTTTTCCCCACCTCACTCCCAATTGTGACAACTGAAAATGTCTCTAGGTATTCCCAGCTGCCTCCTGGAGACCAAGATAGATCCTAGTTGAGAAGCACTAGCTAGCTGTTGTCAACTAACCGTTCTTACTGTCTTAATATACATGGTATCTGAAGGAGCCAGAAGTTAAAACAGACCAGTAAAGCAATCTCAAAAATCACCTTACCTTTCTCACAAACACATAAAATTATTAATTTCTGATATCACCTCCATGTTCCTTACACTTAAAGCTTACATATCAACCAAATTCTTTAAAACTGGGAGGAACGCGGATTTGTTGAAGTCATGTGGTTTGTGAAGTCCATTCTCACCTACCCCAAGACCCTGCAAAGGGAAATGAAGAGCCAAAAGAGGCTGCCACTGTTGACTGACTCATTTCTCTCTATATATGCTCTAAAAGTTTCTACTTGGCACCTTCATTTCAGAGGATTTAACATCTGATAATCATCTAGTATCTTACTTAGGAAAGCCCTCATTCTAAACAACTCACTTTAAAGGAGAAAATGAGCTGTAGAAGGTATGACTTGTCCAAGATCATCCCAATGCATGTTCATTGGTGTTTAACAAAAAAGACGACCCTTTCCAAATGGGTGATTCATCGTCCTGCAATCAGATCTACCCTACAGTCAAAATTATGTGTTTTTTTGAGTAACTGCCATAAAATTGTAACTGTATATATTAGGAGTCACTAATACAGGGTGTTATATCTGTAGTATAATTCACTAAGACAGTTTTGAAGTCTTGTTTTTTCCTCTTTGGAATATTAGTGGCATATAGTTTTTCAGATTTATATGGTCTTATTACACCCTGAGGAGGCTCTGATCCAGTGGAGAAAAGCAGGTGGCTCTCCTGCAGACTCTAAGGAAGAGACTCCTCCCCTCCCACAGTGACAGCAATGGAAGTGCCGGCTGCTATCTCCTCTCTCCTCATGTCTCTAGAATGGCAATAGAGTGAATATGTTGAAGCAGAATATTTCAGTGAAATCCATGAAGTATCATCAACAACTAGCTGAGAGGCAATTTCATGTGTAGATAAACGCATAGATTTGCAACCAAATTGTCATAACTAGAATCTTGATTCTGCCATTACTTTTTTGAGTAATTTCATATTTTATATTTCTGTTTCCTAACCTGTAAAATGGAACTTCCAACTAAACCAAAGTTGTTTAACTATTATGAGAGACAAATGAGTTAATATTTGTAAATATTAATTAATACCTGCGAGAAGGGTTCCTGGCATATTGTAAGCACTCTATTTGATGTATATTTTCATTAGTTCACAACAGTCCAGCTATAACTAGCTGGCATTTAAATATATATACTAAAAAGGGATACATCAGAAAGCAAATCAATTGGGATGGAATAAAGTACATTAGTTAAAGCCTAGAACAAAGAACACTGTCTAGAAACCACAAATCACATTGAACTAAAACTCAATCTATAAATGATAATATTTGAGGAACTTCTATTATATCAATGGTTTATGTTATATGGAAGGAAGAAGGAAGAAGGAAATGGAAAAACTAAGTCTACTCTCCATGCGGTTTACAAACTGAACACATATTAAATTATATACTATCACTGTGAGGTATATGCCAGAGGGTAAATTTACAAATTACAGACAGTTTACAAATTGAATATATATGAAAATATACACTAACACTGTGAGGGACATGCCAGAAAGGGCAAATTAAAGGGTCGGCTAGAAGGAACATCAGGGAGTGTCTGGGAGATAACCTAGTGAGATCATGGTAGTTTACCAAAGATGCTATAATGGTGTTTTAGGCAGACATAAATATTTCATAGTTTGTAATAACAAAAAATTGAAACAAAATCTGAGTATTCATAAGTAGGTGCCAGTTAAAAATATTGTGGGGTCTATACCTATTAAGTATGATGACAAAATTTTCTTTTTATTGAAATAGAGACTCACATAGTTTGTTGTTGGGGGTGGTGGGGAATGCAGGTTTTAAAGTAGAATGTATGTCATACTCCCATTTTATAATCTTATTTTGTGTATGTGTAATCATTCTCTATGAATACCTCCAGGCAAAGAAATATGCCAAGGTTTCAGTAATTAGTTCTGGTTGGGAGTTCTTTTGGGGATAATGACTACTCTTTATTTGTAACTACTGTATACATTTTTTACACTAAGCAATAAAACTTTTTTTAGAAGAAAAATTGGGGGAGAAGAAAAATATTAAAAGAAAATATGTTTTTCCTAGCACTAACGAGACATATTTAAGAGCTGACATGGTGTGCATTTTATTTTGTAGATCTCTCAGAATTTGTTCTAGAGCCACTCAACACACTTTTTATATAATGATTAGTGTATATTATGCATGTGTTGAGTAGAATTTGGGTCAGCTCCGCATCTCATTATTTATGCAAGTAGCCAGGACAGCCAGCTTCCACAGCATGGAAAGTATCGATAGGCTGATGGATGGAATGTTTTCTAAGCACTGAAATGGCACTTCAAAAGGGTAAGGGAAAAGCTGCAGGTTTCCTGGTCACTGGAATATGTATAAGGGTCATTCAGAGAGTAAGATTTCCAAATGCTTACTCTAATCAGAGAACACAGCTGGAAAAAGAAAATGCTGGGAAAACACTTGAATTTCATGGCCCAATTCTGGTATTTAGTGCTGTAATGCTGCAGCAGGGAATGTTTGTCATTTGAGAGAAAATATGTTTTTCCTAGTACTAACAAGACATATTTAAGAGCTGACATGGTGTGCATTTTATTTTGTAAAGCTCCTATAAAGGAGAACGTCCCAAACAAATTAGCTTTTCCCTTTTGCAAGACATAATATCCTAAGTTAAAGATCATAAACAATTCTTATTGGGAAGCAAATGGATCAAAACTGAGCTGACATTATGCCAAACTACTCCTTGCCTCTACATACTCAGAGGACTGTCAACCAACCCTTTTGTTTCAGCCTTTCATTTTCACCTATTCTGTTCCTTCTGTCCCCAGATGAAGCTTTAGACTCTTAAACCCTTGGCTCATATTTCTCACAGAAAAACAATTCAGCATGAATAAGTGAAAACACTAGCCAGGACACACATCAGCTGAGCTAGTTTTGTGTATGCAATTGTGATTTGGACATTTTTACCTAAATTGCCTGGGCTGAGACAGGTGAATTTGGATCTTTATGTTTATTTTTGGCTCCATGCTCCCATAATGATTAAATCCACAGGAGTTAATAGAAAAAGATCTTAACCACAACATGGGACATTTGGATTTCAAGTAGGCAAAGAATAAAAAATACTTCAAAGAAAAAAACTGTTCCTCTGGACAAAATTGCAACCTGCACAGAAGAGAGAATTTTCTAGAACCCTTAAGACCATACAACAAATGTTGCTACCCACTGCCCCCAACCCCTCACATCTGCTCTGTGAGACCCAGAGAATTCTTAAGTGGATCATATCAGAAAACAGTGATAGTCTCATCAAAAACTGTTCCTTTATGTTTCCAACGAAATGTCAACAATTTAAGTGATCTTTAAACATATAGTTGTTCATCAGAACTAAATCTTTTTAGTATTCTACCTATTATTAAGTGGAACACAGCAAAGTACACGTGAATTCTTAAGAAAACTCTCAATATTTTGTAGTATGCTTAACATGTTGAAGGAAACATTTTTGTTTGTAGGGAAATTATACTGACTGTAACAAACATGTTTATTGCAGCTACATTGCTTCACACATTGCAATATGTATGAAAACACACATTAACAACTGAGATTCCATATGATTTGACAAAGTACTTTTTAACTTTTCTTCTTTGACTCAGTTACATGTCAATTCTATATTAGGGTCATTCAATTAGTTCTTGCTCTATTCCCACCTTTCAGTAAACATCCTTTTCTTCTTGAAAACATCTCTATTATTTCCCTCAAGCTATTTTCTTGCAACCTTGTGGTTCTCTCTTTAAGTACCCAAGAGTGATACATCGTCTTCCTTCCAGATGCTTCAATCTCATCATTAGTGCTTTCCTCTTAGTTTCAATATATATTTCTTTATTCGGTAGAAAACAAAGACAGAGATAGTCTGTACATGTAATTTTTCCTTTACTTTATTCTCTCACTAATTTGAATTGTCATCTCTCCCACATGCAACAAGTAAAGGAAGCAATCACTATAAAATTAAGTTACTTTTGTTCAGGTCAGGTCTGTCAGTGTGAAATTTCTAAATCTAAAATTGGATCATATCATTTTCCTGTACTAGTTAAATTGAATTCTTCAATGAATCCTGACCCTCTCCAGATCAGCACATTAACTCCTTCTATACGGTGCAGGAACTACAATAGGGCGCTTGCTAAGTCCTATACTTCTCACAATTTTCCTCTTGTACATTCTGCTCAACTTGCTCAAATTCTGGCAGTTTCCCCAAATACCAGGTAGTCACATTTCCTCATGACTCTGTTCCTTTTTTTATGAAATAGTTTTTCTTGATTTATTTCAGCATTCACCCCTCAGCAAAGCTTTCTTATATTTTTCCTTTCCTCACATCCCAAACCTTTATTTGAGTAAGTCACTAAATTATCTTGTATTTCTCTTTCTCTCACTATGCTTCCCTTCAAGTTAGTTAGAGGTGGTTCTGTGGTTTAGTTAAAGGTGGTACTCTTTCCCAGTGGACTCTAATCTATTCTGAAAAAACTGTCTTTCATTTTTTTAATTCATTTACACAACAAGGATTTAGCTGCTGCAAATTAATGTTTAAGGGAGGAATTTATTTATACTTTGAAACAACAAATGAGAAAGGCCACTAGATATCTTTTGTACCACACAAAAAGACCACTACAATAATATTTTCATTGGAAATGGTTAAAAAGGAAGAAGGAAAGGGTATAGACTGGCTTGTGACATTTGAAATGTTTCAATCAGAAATCAGACACTTCTATTGTTGTTTGAACTTATAAGAGAAGGAAGACACTGAGGCAAAATCCAACTAAGATGATGATTCCCTACTGTTGCTCCTGCTCAGGCAATCTTTTGCCCTCTAGTCAAATAAAGTATTCCTGAATCCAGGAACCTAAGCCCCTCTTCCAATGGACAAGGCCCTTGACCTCTCTCACTTCCCATATCTCCCTCTTTCCATCATGCCTCTTCCAATAGTCTGCCTACTTGGTCAATATCCCTGTTTAGTGTGCTCAAGCTATAAAGATACTCTGCTAAGTGACTTGCAGTCATCATATCATTTAAAGCTCACACCAGGGCCTCCCTGGTGGCCAAGGGATTATGTCTCATTTCTCTTACCTCTACTGCCTAAGTTCTACAGCCCAGGAGCTGACCCACAAAACAGCTGACCTCTCCCTACTCTCCCACTGATCCCCTTTGGCAGTGTATTTCAGTAAATCCACCTGTTTTGTTCTACACTCTGTCTCTGGTGAATCCTCTCACCTTCCACACCTTTGGCTTTCACCCCAGTTTTCTATGCAAAAACAAATAAATAAAATCTTTAAAACAATAAAATAAAGCTCATACCAAGCCATCATACAGGTTTTATTATCTTCTCCTCTTTTTGTAGTTGAGGGAAGCAGAACTTGAATCATTTAGTCCACTTGCCCCCAAAATGAAATAGGCAGGAAGCGCTGAGTGAACCTAGACCCAAGTTCTTAGTCACTGCTCCACACTTCATCGTTGAGCACAGCGTCATCAGATTCTTCATGTGGGATAAACTTCAGACCTGCCTGTCACCTCATTCAAATGACATAAAAATGAACTTTTCTTCATTAATGTATTTTTATTTTTTCCTTGTGTTTTACCTTCTCTTTTATTGATTAAGCCACTGAGTGAAATATTTTCTACTGGCCCTGGATAGAGAATGTTGGTGGGACTGGATGGACACTGAAGCTGCTTATTGGCTAATTCCTTAGTTAAGATCACCTCAGGGACAATCCTAAGATTGGGATGGGACCAAACCTAAGGAAAATGATGAAAATTCTAATAACCAACATTTATTAGACATTTGTTGTATTCTAGACACTTCCTTTGAAGATTGTATAGATGATTTCATTTGTTCTTCATACCAACTCCATAATACAGATTTTTTTTTAATTCTCCTGATACAAATGAGGAAACTGAAGGAAAGAGAATTTAAATAACATACTCTAGTTCACAAATCTTTAATTTCTGAAACCAATTGTCAAGATCAACCAGGCTGACTTCAGAACTGAAGTTCCTATCTGCCAAACTATACTCTCTTAGGAGGTTGGCTTCTGTTGACTCTGTAAGTATCTGGGGAAAGGAGATATAAAACAAAGGAATAAACAGAAGCTGTTCTTATGGGCTGTCCCAAAATGGAGTGCATTTCCCATCAGAAGAGTCAAATCGTAGACAATTCTTCATGAGTAGAAGGATTACTTGAAATTCCTCTAGAACAAAAAAGCTGAAACACTGAAAATCTGAAGAAATTTCTGACCACAAATTTCCTCACACTAAGTTCACATGGAGTTGCTATATGGGTGATCTACAGTGGGCCTAGAGGTCAAGGAGATGATCTTAATCTGTTAATTGAAGTTGGCAGAGCATTGAGTTTCTATAGATTTCTTTTTGCTGATATGGACAGTATAATAATGTTTTGATTTGTACTATAGCACTTACCAGAGATATTACAGTGATTTGTTTACATGGTCCTCTCCACTCCTAGACTCTCTCAGTTGATGCTAGCACCCCTAATCACTGACAAAGCATAGGAATCAATATGCATTGAATTTATTTCTCCTACAGAATGTGAATTTTATGAAGAGATTATTAAATATCCTCATGAAAAAGGATGTAATCCCTGGGTTACCATTAAGGATTTGTTATTTATATATTTTTATACTTGAACATAATTAGTATTTAAAGGTCACCAGAAGGCATACAATGCAAAAACCCTCCTTCAAGTCATGTCTTTTGTCACCCAGTTACACATGCAGAGACAACCAAAGGTGTCATTTACTGATTTAAGCCTCAAAAGGGTTTTTATTCCTAGGCAAATGTAATTAAACTTTCTTCCTTTATCCCCTTTTTACAATGTGACATATGAGTTCCACTGCTCTTGAATTTGACTTTATCCATAAACAAAAATTTACTCACATAATACAATGAGTTTTTTTTTTTTTTTGGTTATTATGGGTTTTTATTTTTGTTTGTTTTTAAAGGCTGCTTTTGAGGATTTAATCACATTCTTCATTGTGCCCCCATGTTTACCCATTGTTTATGTAACCAGTCCCTACTATGGGCATTTAGAGTGTTTTAAGTACAGTTGCCTATTTCTAATAAATAATAAATAATAAATAAATGTTGCCTATTTCTAATAAAACATTACTGTTTAGGAGAAGATTTTTTAGAGCATTTCTTTAGTACTATTGATCAATATTTAGATTGTATTTTATTAAAATTTCACACATATATTATCAAAAGTCAACATTATTTTACAAGGTCTGTTTTAATTGTGAACATGTCAGAAATTCAACCTCAAAATTATAAATGTACTCACAAAAAGAATTTATGTATTTTGAAAAAGAACCCAATCTATTTAAAGCTTGAATAAACTTTCCTGAAATAACAAAAGCCTTGACTACGGAAGAAAATGAGTGACTATATTCCCACAAAAATTATACCTAGATACAAAATTTTAAAATTACTGTAATAAATTTAAATCTAGGCAGAAATTATGTTCACATAAAAGAAAAAAAGTCAATCAAGACATAATTTTCTATAATGTAAAATAATAGTCATATAAACAGCATTTGAGAGAAATTTAAACAGCAAATGTTAATGGTATTCAAAATTCATTTTGATGAAGTATAAAGATTTAGAAAGACATAAAGCCTATGCCATACATATATACTTATAGAAAATAGAAATCATTCCATGCACATTAAATAAAAAAGAACACTGATTTAAGGAATTGGGAGTTTAAAATATTTGCAAAGGACTCAAAAATGATTTTTTTTAATAGGGATTCTAAGACTGACACCCAGAATAAGGCACTCTGCAGACATAAACTTCATGTCCTTTTCATTGACACAGAGTTGTTAGTGAAAAATGACTGCCTGCAAATACATCCTAACTTCCTTGGATGTAGGAAAAGTGAAGTTACTTACTATCTCTCATCAGTGGGATATGATCAGAAGTGATTGATATCATTTCTCGAACAGGGATTTTTAAAAGCAATGTATTTTTCCCATGATCTCTTTTCTTCCGTTTCAGAAGATGATTAAGTTAAGTGTATCAAAGTTACAAAATGAAGGAAAGTGTTAGTCAACCAAGGACATACACATTGAACTATCAAAAAGTGGGAGAAATAAAATGTTAGGTAGTGAAATTTGAGGGTTTATTTGCTATAATAACTGAATTATGCAAGTTAATAAAATAGCCATCCTTGCCTGACTATAGACTTGCAATCAGACTCACAATCTAGATGTGAAAAAAGCAAGAGACTCGTTGGGACTGTTGACATTCAAGGCTCTGGAAGCTGCTACTGTCACTAAATTGCCTTAGGACACTCATAAAGCAAGAAGTTGAATCCTGTAGTGCTACTGCAGCAAACTATCATATCTATGTCTGGGTGTGCAAGTGACCAGATCAAAAACACAAAGCAGAAATTTGATAGCTAATGCAAACCCTCCAGAATTCACAAAAAGCATCTAAATGCCAAAGTCAATTTTCATACTATCTTTTAAAAGTTTCTAGACTCTGCTGTAGAACAAAGCACATTGAAAGGAGATGACATCAAATGCTAGTGGCATTCCATCATACCCACCACTGCATTATGAGTTCCATGTTTTGTGCATTAAACACACACTCATGCATACATAAAGTTTAGAGGAAAATATACTAAAATAAGAATAATGTCTGCTGAAATGGGAGAACATAGGTAAATGTTATTTTCTTTTTATGTTTTATAAATTTTCTATAATGAACATATTACTTTTTCATAAAAAAAGAAATAATCTTTTAAATTATAATAATGTAGCAATTGTTAGTAATTCATCTCTTTTCATTAGTGAAATTTACTGTAATTCTTTACCACTACCACCACAATTGCCCTCATTGGAAACCCTGAGAAGCGTAAAAACTTATTGTTGATAAATGATCGTCACGGTACATGATACTTTCTTTTGCTGCTATGAAGACTATAAATTGCCACTATAACTAAATTGGAAACTCTCTTCAACAGGAACCCTTTTTATTTTTTTTTGCACACACATAATCATGTTGAGAAATGGATTATTGATTAAGCTAAGTAGATTCTCCATGACTAGTATGAATGATATGAAAAGAACTGTTGACAAAGTTATCAAGAAAAAAAACTGACAAGCTTTAGAAAATATGATGTTATTCTGATAAAAAGTATAGGAATAAAAGAGAAACAGATAGACCAAAAAATTCTATGTGCAAGTATTATGTATATATCCCATTTACCTTAGAAAAAAGAATGATTTTAACAGGGTTTTCCAAAAAGAAAGTAGTCTTATTGTTTCCTATTCAGTGGACTCAATAAGAAAAGCATAAGAAATGAACAGTTGATGATAAAGTGTGGTCAATTCTAGAGTCTTAGTTCAGTGAAAAGAATTGTGGCTTTTCAAGCAACATTCAGAATCCATTTTTCTGCCATCATTTTTCTCTATTGCATATCGAATGCACTATCTTTCCAGCAAGCCATCCTGATAAAATGTAAGTAAAGAACACCAGTGATGTTATAAATGAAGTACTTAGAAGCTTGCAGTAATAGGAGATATTAATAATAACCTTAATGAAAATTTGTAGCAACCCAATTTATCTTTTGAAAAAGTAGCAACGAATGGTATTTTGTACTGTTATCAAGAGTTCAGAAAGAAACTCTATTAATTAAAAATTTGTAAGTACAAAGCTGCAATACAATAATCTTCATGAGACCCTAGTATATTGTAAGGTACCTCACAATTTTCCCAAACATTACTATTTCCTTAGATTTTCTCCCTGTAGAATACACTAAGACAATGTATTACAAAACCCTCCCCAGCTTGTTCACAGCTATAATAACCCTAGAAGTTTCTATTTCTCCAAGTTTCCCATCTTCTATGTCTGCTACAGTGTGACTTTACCCTCCTTAGCAATCTATGGAGTTAAATTTTCATCCCCTGGTAACTGTATTTTAAAAAATGTAACACATTCTAGGTGAGTAGAATATTTAGAAGAACAAAGAGAAAGGTGAGAGAATGATTTGGGGAGTTAGTGAGCTCATCTCAGGTAAAAGCTCTTATATAGGAGAGCAGTATAGATAACTAGATATTAAAGGATTTGAAGTAGTCAGGGTAGAAAAACATTAATTCCATATTTTAAGAATTCAAGTAGAAATAATGGAGGTCAATGCAAAAAGTTATTATACTTGCAGGGAGAGAATATGACTAAGTCTGGAAAGGCATTAAAAGGTTTTATTTGCTTTTAATATTGTATAGGTTGACTTATAGTTAATTCATGGAAAAGTATTTCTTCCATTTTTAAAGTACCTATATAAAACTAAGGTTAGGTATTTAATTCTCTTAGGGAAATCATGAAAGTCAATATTGTATCCAATTAGAATACTGACATGCTATACTTTATACTTGCATATTTAGACAGGAATATGGACATGTTTTATAAAAATATTTGGGGCAGAAAAAATGGTTTTATTCAAAATCCATTAAACTTGCACATTATTTTTAAACATGTAAGACAACAGAGTATCAAATAAGAAAGATACAATAGTTACTAGCAAACATAACTATAAAAACAACTAAGTAAATAGCATTACCAGACTCCCTCATGCTCATGGTTCACTTAGGGAATGAATCTATTCAATTATGAAAACTGAATTTTTTTATTATCTTTGCACAGTATAGTGTATTTTTGATATTAGGCAACAGGGAATTTGTTAAAGTGATAAGAACAAGAATGGCAAGATCTCAGTCTTCCAGAGCCATAAGAAAGAGCAAGTTGTACAAGACAGAAATTGATTTAATTTAATAAATTTAAGGAGTTTGGAAACTAGGAAGTGATAAGAGGAATATAAGAATTTCACAAATGCTTCTAAATTTTGGCAGATTATCACATTTCATTATAATTATAATAGACGTTATGAGTTTCATAGGAAGAGGGTCTCAGTGGAAAAAATAAAAATGCTGAATAAGAAACACCAGATTAATTAACTCATATACAAAATACAGAGAGACCAAATAAAGGTCAGACAAGGACAAACCTTGAAAGCTGACCATAGATATGTAATACCTAGGAATGGAAATGGTGGGGGATCAAGAGTGGGAGGAGTAAAAACAGGAAGGGAAAGAGCACAATGGATTAAGGTTACCAGAAGGGGAGTGTGGTGGAGGGGTAGCAAAAGGACTAAGCACATCTACTAATGGATGGTTACTGACTTTTTGGTGGTGGTTATCTAAGGTAAAAATCCATACTCCAGGGTTTCCCTGGTGGCACAAGGGATTAAGCACTGCACCATAAGCTGTCCACAGTCACTGCAACCCGAGTTCGATTCCCAGTCCTGAAGGTGACCCACATGACACAGCAGACCTCTCCTGTCTTGCCCGCTGCTTCCCTCAACAGTGTGCTTCAGTCTATCTGCCTGTCCTGCTCCCCACTCTGTCTCTGGTGAATCTTCTCACCCACACCACCTGTGGGAGGCACCCCAGTTCTTGTATGCATAAATAAAATAAATCTTTTAAAAAAAGAACTCTACCCCAAAGGAATATAATGTGATTTAAATATTACCTCAATAAACAAAGAAAAAAAACTGATAAGTAATCATTGCTGTTGTTAGTATTATCATTGAGGATGATATATAAATAAGATCGTTTTTAAATTAAAAAAAAAAGAAAATTATAGAAATTACAGAGAATTGTAGGAAAAAACATCTGATGATCAGTTTTTATGCTGGTAGAAGAAGGAGGCAATAGTCATAAAGCAATTTCTCTTAAATGACTATGTGTACATATTCTCTGGGTTCTTGTCAGAGAGAAGTCTACTGCAACTTAGCAACAAGAGCCATCACGGGCTCCTTAGCACAATGAAGGCAGGTAGGTGACATTGCAAGGACAGTCTTGTGCATACATAGAAGCCAACTCCAGGAGAAGTATGTAAGAAAAGCTGAAGAATTCAGCAGGCTTCCTCTAAAAGACAAAAATGCAAACTTATATTTCCAGGAAGAGAAGCTGGGTATGGCTCAAAATGGCTCACTCTTCTCACTGAAATTCCAATTCAGAATTAGACCGAGTTCTTTAACAGTTAGAATCAATCAACTGTGCCTGCTTTCTCTATACCCCTATAGCTCCTGTTTGTGCCCATTAGGGTTCTTCACTAGAGGCTGGAAGCTTATTTCTCCTTAGAATTCTTTAAATAAGGCTAGGGGAAGTATGCAGATTGTAATTATTTTAAGGGATATGGATACTAAAGCGAAAAAGACACGAGCAATGTCCTGCTTAATTCAGAAAACTGTCAAAATAATGATGATAATTAGAAGGACTTATATGTTTACTATGTGCCTTTTTTTCTTTAATAATTAAATCTTTATATCTTTAATATCTTAACAGATACCAGTACCTTGATTTGTGTATTGGCTCTGTGTTTCATCATAAAAAACTCTTGAAACTCACACAAGAGTTAAAATTTTCCCATTTTATAAATGTGAAATATATTTAGCAAATAAATTGATGTAATGTTTACACTTCTGGAAGAGATGAATTAATTAAAGTATAAAATTTCTTAAATCCTATTGGAGCAAGCTCTTGTTCATTGACCTTTTATGAAAAGGATTTATATATTAGTTCCATGTATATTTCTTAATATATTGATTATTCCTACATATTCAGTTACTATACTAATTGTTTACATTAATCATCATATATTCATAAATTTAATTTTTAAATCATGTAATAATTGTTCTTCTTATACTTTAGATGTTTTCTTCTTGAATGTTTTTCATATAGCTTCAGTGGCAAAAGAATAAAAACAAGTTTTGACTTTGACAGACAAAAAAAACCTTCAACCTAAACCATACAACTCACACAAAAATTAACTCAATATTGATACTATTAACCTAAAACTAGAGAACTTTTGGGAAAAGTTTTGAGAAGTAATGGTCTGTTTTGAGTTTCCTAAACTTTCTCTACAGTTAGGAATATCTGATCTACTAATATCACTCAGAAAATTACAAAATTTTGTGTTTAACTAAATAAAAAATAACTAATATATTCATCAAAAGAGATCAATATACAAAAACTAGAACTCATAAAGATTACATATATTGAAATTATAATATTCAGACTTTTAGTTAATTTTAAGATTTTAAACTAATTTTAATGAGTTTGCTAATTATCTTTTTATTTGAAGAGCTTCATTTTAAAGTAACTGTTCTTTACTACATTATAAAGTAGTCATGAGTTAATATAATCTGATGAGTGAATATGAGTTATGCAAGATAATGTTCATTTTTAAGAAATGTAAAAATATGGGATAGTAAGAAGGTATATAAGACAAAGAACATATATTGGCTTATTACTGAGTAAAAGAGAAAATTTGTTTTTAAAGTAAAACTATATGAATATAAAAATATATAATATCATTAAAATCTGATGGCTTGTAACAATGTAAAAGTTCTAAAAATGAACCTCACTTGCCTGGGCTTATAGTACTTAGAAATATTAAGCCTGAAAGGAACTATGAAATAGATTGAAATTTTTTATAAAGTTAGATAAATGTCACTGCATATTGTTATACACATGATATCCCAAAGAGTAAAAGTAAAATCTGTACTTTCCTTGATAAAAGAGCCAAATTATACTCTGTCAAATAATAAAATTCCCTCTTTATCATCAAAATAGTTCTCTGTGTTTTTTGGCATAATCTTAAATCATTTCAATTTATATTTCTTATTCTATAAGCAAGTTTCATTTATAATTGTTCGGCATTTTCTTTCCATACTTGAGACACAGGTCCTTCCTACCTTATCTGATCTGATGAGTCTTCTTGACTTTGTTTTAAGCAAACTCAGATTTCAATTTCAAACTATTAAGACTTCTTTAATGTGTAAATGACTTGGATTATCTAAATGGCCATTAGGCAACACAAAGATTTATTCCTTTATTTTTAAAAGGAGACATAGTAAAAGTAATTAGATATATTTGATATACTCCAGATGCTCAATTAGCTCAATAGTGTAAGGAGAGCTGTTCTGTTTATTTTTATATTTAAAAGGAAAAATCTTAGCCTTCGTACGTGAATTCCTTATAGGCAAACAGTATTAATATAAATATATTTCTGCTTTTTTGGCCTTTGAATAAAAATAAACATAGTCATGTTCCTGTTCAAAGACTGACAAAATACTGTCAACAAATTAATTTTTATTTTAAATTCTTTAGCTTTATCTTACTCTTTGGATGTTCTGTTGTTAGGTATAAGTTATGATTTCTTGGAAACTGACTCTTTGTCACTGAAAAATGCTCCTTTTCATCCCTATAATTTCCATTGCTTTGAAGTCTGCTCTCTCTGAAATTAATAGACCCACTCCTGTTTTGTCCTGCTTTGTTTTTTTTTGTTTGTTTGTTTGTTTAGTTGTTTTTTTTTCCTTTCTTTTTTTTTTTTTTTTGCATTTTTCTTGTTTGGTGTTCTTTCTGCTTATTAAATCTATGGTAAAGTTCTCAGTCACTATTTTCCAATATTTAGTGGAAAATATTTTCCACTAGTTCTTTTGCCCATTTTTCTCCTTATTCTCCTTTTGGCATTACCATTATATACATGTTGTACTTTTTATAGTTACCCAAAAGGTCCTGGATATTTTATTCTGTTGGGTTCTTTTTCTGTCTTTTTTAAATTTTCCATTTTTATGGCTTATATTAATACTTTCTCTAACTCAAAGATTCTTTCCTCAGTGTGTCCAGCATTCTAAGCTCACCAAAGTAACTAAAGTAACTAGGAATAACTAGACTCAGAAAAAAAGAGAGACACAGAAAACACCATAATTAGAATTAGATAAAAAAGAGAAGTTACAACAGATAATCACAAAAATACAGAGAATCATAACAATTATGAACATCTCTGTTAATAAATTGGATAATTGACAAATAATGTACAAATTCTTAGAACTTACAACTTCTAAGACTAAATCA
Source organism: Galemys pyrenaicus (assembly GCA_019455555.1). Lineage (NCBI taxonomy): Eukaryota > Metazoa > Chordata > Mammalia > Eulipotyphla > Talpidae > Galemys > Galemys pyrenaicus. Next base: position 19,635,928 of record JAGFMF010011861.1, read on the forward strand.
GGAGAAAATATAAATCTCATATAGACAAACTTACATCAAAAATAACTAAATGCCTAGGAATAATCTTAACAAAGGATGTTAAAGACCTGTACAATGAAAACTATGACACTGTTAAAAACATAGAAAACACAAAGAAATGAAAAGATATTTTGTATTAATGGACTGGGAGAATTAACATGGTTGAAATAGGCATCTTACCTAAATCAATACTCAGATATAATGCAGTGCCTATCAAAACTCCTATAGTATTCAATAGAGAAACAGAACACATTATTAAAATCTGGATAGAACCATAAAAACCTTTGAATAGAGCAAAGCAATCCTAGCAACAAGAAAAATGGAGGTATTACACTACCAGACTTTAAACTATAAACCTATAGATCTATTCTAATCAAGCTATATCAGTAATCCTGATACAGATTATCAGGAATTAAAATAGACATTCATATTGATCAGTGGAGTAGAATTAAAAGCCAAGGAATCAACTTGCACTTATATGGGAGTTAATTTACAACAAAGAAACCAAGCTCACACAATAGAGAAAGGGAAGTTTTTTTTTCAATAAATGGTACTGAGAAAACAGGACAATCACAAATAAAAGAATGGAAATAGAGAACTACTTCACACCATACAAAATATCATTCAAAACGGTTAAAGACTTGGATATGAAACCTGAAACCATGATGTGCATAGAGGAAAACAGGCAATGCGCTCTGAGGCATTAGCTTCAATGATGTTTTGGGGACTCAACTACAATGGTAAAGGAAACAAAAGCAAAAATGATCAAATGGGCTGCCTCAAACACAAAGCTTAACTCCTATATAGTGAAATTAGCATAAAAATAAAAAGACATCTTTCTGGATGGGAAAAATATTTGGATATCACACACCCAAGAAAGCATTAATATCCAAAATCTACAAAGAATGCATACAATTGAACATCAAAAAATAAGGTGGTGAAGTATGGGTAGGGCAAGTGTTCTATAAAACTATGAGCAGGTCTCTGTCTTCTCAGCGAGCCTCTGCTTTGGACTGTGAACTTCACAAGTGCTTCTCATTTCCTCTGAGGTCCTTCCTCTTGAGTGGGACAGAATGGCTAGAGCTGGGCGGTGTTGGGTATTTCCCTTCCTGGGGTCAGTTAGGCTCTGTATAAAATCCCCAGCAGGGTAGACACTGGTTAAATGGTTTCTCCTGAGAGTAGACCTTGTTTAGAACAGAGTATTCTCTAAACAGAGTTTATTTGAAAATGATTCCTTTTCCTTTTGCCTGGCAGAAATACTAAGGGACTTTTCCCTGATGTTTACTGTGAGAACTTGGTCAAGTTCCTGCTGAAAAAGCTACAGAATATAAGGGACCCGTATGACCAGATCTTCTCTGGAGTCTTAAACTATCACACTGATTTAGCAACTTCTCAATTGCCTTTCAGTCTTCCCTGTCCCAATACTGGTAGCCATGGGGATTTCTGTCTGGTGAGCTGTGCCTCTCTGTACATGCCTATCTGTCTCTCCAATTTGGGGAACCTTATTTTGCCCTCAGTCCTCACTTTTTTTACATATCTAAGAAGAGTTATTGAATTTTTAGTTTGGTCAGCTTTTTGCCTGTTGTTAAGAGACAGAGTGGCAACTACCAAGCAATTTTTATATGCCAGAATGGAAGCTGGAACTTCTATTATTTTTAGATTTGAATAGCAACTTAATCTACTTTAACCTATTGATACTGGTGACATGATACACTTAATACTGCCAGGTAAAGATTTCCAAAGATTTATTAATGACCTCAGTCTATAAAGATAATTCATTAAATCTTTATAAATTGATTATATATCATACTACAGAACGGGTCATTCTTTTCCATTTCACTATGCTTGAGAATTTAGGATTGTTTTGTTTTAGAAGCAAAGGCCTGAATGGGAGTGGATTGCTTAATCTGTATCTAATCTCAAGCTAACATGTTTTATTTATACAAATTGGAATACAAATGTTCTTTAAATTTTATCATCTTCCAAAGTAAACTTCAGTTTTAAAAACAAAAAATCAAAGAAAGACATTAATATGAATTCTAAGTTAGTAAATCATCAGAAAATTTAAAAAATAATTCTTTAGAAAACAATGGCCTACAGTGATGGACCTTGTCATTAGAAAAATAATAATGGTTAAACTATATGAGGAATGGCTTTACTACATTACTCCACTTTATTAACATGTATTTATTTATAGAGTTTCAATAAAAAAGATATTCTCTTTCCTACCAGAATATAATTGGGTACACCAAATGTATAACTTTTGCTGAGTGAAAAGTCATGTTTCACAAGGTTAGATAAATCTATTGTTCAGAAGCAAAGATTATGCTTCACATGCGAAAATAATACTTTCAAAAGTCCTTCAAGGAAAAACTGCCTGACAGTAGTTTACTTCATGGCTTACAAAATCCCAGGCTTACTGGCAATAAACGTATCACTCTCGTAAGCCAGGAACACCAATTAAAAAAATAGGATCTCAGGGAATGATGGCATGACACAGCTAGAGGTTTTGCAGGAGAAACTGGTGAGGTGAATGGGATGGTTTTTGATCCTTAAACTCAACAGAATTGAAAAGAACAATAAAATTCTTCAGTGACTTAACATTAAATGACATCCCCAAGTCCTTGAGGTAAGTTAACTTTTGCAACTTAATACTTTATAAGGCAGGATTTTCAATCATACTAAAAAGACTTCAAAATCTTTGTAATAAACTGGTCCAATGAAATAAATTAATGATATTGAATCAGAAAAATAAACTGGTCCAATGAAATAAATTAATAATAGTGAATCAGAAAATTGTTATGCAAATTATATGATCAAAATATCATCATAGGCAAGCACTTAGTTTTAAGAAGAAGGCTTGGAAGCAAACTACCCAGGGGAATAAACTCAGACCTGGGTATAAAGAACTTTTTAGACTGGGTATAAAGAACTTTAGACTGGGAAAAATACTAAGCTCCAACATCATATGAATTCTAACAGATCTTGTTTTCCTTGCTAATAAAAGTGTGACCATTCCCCATAAACATGAATTCTCTGACAAAAAAAAACAAACCCTATTTTTCCCTAACCTTTTCTATGCAAATGTTGAAATTGTGTCCTGACCTGTGTGAATATCATAATCATGTCATCAAGTTGCTGCTTTCCACATTGAATAAAATGATGTGAAATCACAAACCTTCATAACTTTGCAGCCTATTTCATTTTTAAATACTTGTGATTGTGCTTTTGGAGAATTAGTCCTTCTTTGTAGGTGAGTTATATCTCTTTTTGAAAATGTTTATAACCCTGAGATCAGTTGGTAGAAAGCCAAACACACATTTAGTGCCACAAATTGAGCCACTTTTCTGGAAAACAATCTGAAAATATATATTAGACAGTAAATGCAGTAAAACAAAATGAAATGTATAAAATTACTTGTCACATGAATGAGGTAAAAAACAAAGGCAAAGGGGCTAAATTGTTCAGCTTGGGATGTTGGTGCAACCAATGAGAACTGGCAACCTCATCACAAGGTAACGAGAAATGGTGCAAAGAGGCCTTAAAATGTAAGGAAAACAATATTTAGGGCACAACAATAAAACACGATCTTTTCTCCTTAAGAAACTGTCCAGCTTGTCTTTGGTTCTCCTGCACATATCTCTCCATCATATTTAAGATCTTCATGTGAGAGAAGGCAATTCTAATTATGAGAAAGTTTTCAGAGTTCAAATAAAAGTTACACCACCTCCTGGAATTTGGGTGTTATAGGATTTTTGAGAAACCTAAAAAAATTTCCATTTCTCATTAGACATGGTAAAGTTAAATTCATTACTGCCTATCTAAAAAGTAATAAAAAATTCTTCATTGTTTTTCTAAATAAAATTATAACTTCTCATATAGAGAATCCAAGCAAAAGGTCAAGACAAACGTTGAAACTACCCCTTGAACTGAAAGCTGACCACCGATCTGAGGCATCCAGTGGTGGAGAAGGTGAGGAGAACATGAGGACTGATGGAAGACGAGGGGTGTTTTGAAACTGGGCATGTTAGGTTGACTACATCTGAGGGGGAAATCCTACACTGTCAAAACACTATCCTAAAAAGGATATAAAACAAAGGTACTTCAACAATAATAAAAAAATTATATCTTCTCCAAATATAAAATTTTTCTAATGAGAAAAATGTAATCAGTAACTTTTCCTCTGCTAGGACCTGAAACCACAGAAATACAGCACATACTCACTGACAAACTCCCTTTGAGCTTTATTCTACTTTTGACATTTCCTCATGAAATGTTGCCTTGGATGTTCTGCTACCAGGGGGACTGGTAGTGAAAGTTGAGTTCATGTTGTTTCCCTGTATGCTTAATTTTTAATGACAACTCTCTGAATTACCAGATTGTGTCAATTACCCCTCCAAGAAATCTAATTTTGTTAATGAAATTAGTTGCTTGGAAGAGAAACATAAGCATTAATTTCAGTATAGCAGTTTCTCTTTGAGCTGTAGCAGGTGTTATTGGACTGAATTGCCAGCACTTGACAAAAGAGTTTATCAGACCTCACACTCAAATCAAGTCATCAATATCCCAAGAGCTCTGCAGCCAAAGATTTGGCACATGGTGGTAGATATGGAAACAAACTTTCCAAATAATGCTAGTGGTCATTTTTCTGAAAAGAATAAACATGAAATTTTTCAAAAAGTTTTACAAAACTAAACTTATGAATACAAAAAGAAAAGTAGAAAGTTAAAAAATTACCTATGGTAGTTCAGGACTGATGTACATTTTTTCCCCTAGAATTATTGTAAAGAAGGGTAAAATGTAATTTTTTTTGAAAGATCAAGTTGCTTCCTTATTTATTGAGAACTCTTGATGTAAGCCATGTTCTAACTTGTTATGGCTTTGGACACACCATGACAAAGAGGGCTATGACCAAAATATCATGACAATAGCACTGGGCCAATTTTTATTCTACTCATCCATCTATTCACCCATTTTTATTCCTAATAAATTTGAATATATTTTTTGTCAGATAATACAAGAGCCTACACTTCCACTGAAATGCAGCTTATTTGTTTTTACTGCCATATGGAAGTACACTGAATTCTTAAAACAGAAAGCAGTAAATTTGCATTTAAATTAAGAGTTTCCACTAACAATTTTTCCCCAAAACCTGCTAAAAAGACCAATTAACAATCAACAAACACTTATTGAGCATCTACTAAATGCTAGACAATATTCTAGATTCTCAGGACACAGCAATGAATAAAAATCAAGTCCTACCTCTCTTGGAGCTGACATTCTGGTGAAAGTTCATCAGATGCAATCCTTGCCCTTGAGACGCTCTGGTCCAGACCCTAAACAGCGCAAGGAAAGCATCTCTGAAAAGTCCTCATTTTTCTGATACAGAAAGAATGAGTTTGAGGAAGGGCATCATCAGATACAAGAAATGTAAACATGGTGAGGAACATCTTTTCTGAAGAAAAGACACTTGCGTAGGCCTTGTGAAATGAATATGAATCCATGAGAAAAGCACATCCGGCAGCGGAGTAATTGCTAAAGGCAGGGAGTTATGAACCAGCTTCGTTCCGGAGATACAAGTTGCTGTTTACTTCGCAAGTGGATGATTCCCAGGGGAATCGGAGGAGCTATGACTTAAAATATGGAACCTGAATCCTGGTGGGTATATGGCCAAGGTTGAAGGACTTGGGGATCTGTCTTTCCTCACTCTCTTTACTCATAAAAAGGTACTGATTAATGGAATAAAAGGGAGGGAAATGAATGAAAGCATATGAAATTGTCTAACTGGATAACTCCTGAAACATTCTCTGTAATATGGCTTTCCCATCTTATTTCATTTTTAAGGCAACTAGAGAGTTTAATCTTCTTAAAATTACAACCTCAAAAATAATATACTGGTATAGTATTTACAGAAATACTTTCTCTTATTTTATTTGATCATTGAAGTATGATTCTTTGCTCTTCTATCTTCATTCTGTGTGGGGCAGTGGTTGTTCCTTTAAGTCCATCATAACCTATTCAATAGTATCTTAGAGACCACAGCTTCTTTTTTTTTTTTTAAAGATTTATCTATTTGTGCATACAAGCACTGGGGTACAGGCCAGAGGTGTGGGGGGGAGGGGTGAGAGGATTCAGCACAGACAGCGGGGAGCAGAACAGGCAGATCAACAGAAGTACACTGCTGAGGGGAGCAGCGGGCACAGCAGGAGAGGTCTGCGGCACCATGTGGGTCCCCTCCCTGGCCGGCAGCAGGGATTGAACTACAGTGGCTGCAGTCTGAGTCATAGTGCGTTGCTTAACCCACTGCGCCACCAGAGACCACAGCTTCTACTCGTGCTTGGTTTCCCTTTCATTTTTCCTCTGTTTCTGCCCATGGCAAAGACACAGTCATCTAGTCTGGAAGTAGACACTGATGTCAGAGAAATACATGCAGAAATTTATTGTTCTCTATATCACTTTCATCATTTTACATTATTCATAGATTTCATAGTCACTCTCTTAGACCTAGAATTTTAAAACCTTAAAAGTTAGGAATTAACACTTTATTTTCTCTGATTTCTATTGTTTTTCCCCTAAAACAAGGATGTAAAATGCACAGTGGATTAAATAAGGTAAAAGGTAGTATATAAAAGAAAACAACAATTATTATAGAGGCCAGAAACACATTATAACCATCTACCATTTTCAAATTTCCTTATAACCAACGAGTCACTCTATGAATATTTATAAGGTGATTAACTTTTGCATTTACAAACTATATACCATTCTTACAGACTTCAAATTCTTTTTGAAGATTTAAAACAAAGCATTCCCTACTAAAGGAAAAAATATAACAGCTGTTACATGTAACAACTGTTAAATTTGGTCTAATATATTGTGAAAAGACGAAATATGCATGTACTAATAGAAAATTTCTTAAGCTGAGAAATTCTGTCTCTCATGTTCAGAAATGGGGGCTGAAATGAGCACGTTAAGAATTTCCCACTTGCTCTTGATTTTATTCTCCATCTGAAATTCTCCCTCATTTGTACTTTCTCTTTCTTCTTTTGTCCTGTATTTGAAAAGAAGTGCTGTCTTCTTTGCCAGTGTAAATTTCTTTCTTCACTGACATATCCTTGAATCTTGAACCAAAGCAATTCTTCTCCCCTCAAACAAGTTCCTCTTAATTCTGTAGTGAAAATGTTGACATTCTCCCTGGTGACCAGATATAAAATCTTGAAGTTACTTCTACTATTTCCAACCACCAATCAGTCACCAATCCTATAAATTCTAACTCCATAATAATTCCACATTTATCACTGTCTTCTAGTTTAATTGCTATCACCATGGTTTGGAGGTTATTACATCTTATCTGAACTACTATAATAACCTTGTAATTTGTTCCAACTCATCTTAAGTCTATCCCTCCATATTTCCCTCAGCACACATGCACACACCTTCATTTTTTCAACTAATCTATCACCAGTGCCAGATAAAGCTTTAGTTTAATTTATTAAGTGTCTATGAATAAGAGACTTGCAGAAAAGAGACAAAAGGAATTAGCATTTTGGTGCTGCGGCGGGTGCAAACAAATTGTGCTGGACATACTTGGTTGCCCACACAATATCCATTTCCCCTTTCTTCCTTCCAAATAGAATCTTGATTTTATTCAAGTGTCTACCTTCACCCCTTCCAAATGAGATTCTAATTATTCTATGCTATTTAGCATCAGCATTTTCTGACAATTGTTACAGGCCTAAGGGTAATTGTGTGTCCTAAAATGATTAACAAAGATAAAGTAAGAATTTGTATTTAGTGGTTGGTTAAGAATCTCTTTTTCTCTCTTTAAACAGGAAGGAGGAGCACAAGGTCCAGGTTGCCTCAATTGCCAGCTTGCTACCATGAAAGGGAACAGGCTGAGAACAAAGTTGACAAAGAGAGAAGGACGAAATCCAAAGATTAGTCAAGAATCTGGGGTCCCACCCTTACCTCCATCCCCCTCGGCTTCTGGTTACACAAGATAATATCTTTTCACTTATTAACCATTCTGAGAGGTGTGATCTCTTCCCTGCTGCCTGGTGAGCAAACCTATGGATGAAAGCAGGAACAGAGCTCCAAGTGTACAATAACTGGGAGAGGCAAATGTCAGGATTTGAAGTCACGTTTGCTTGACTACAAAACTTATACTTTCCACTTACCTGTAATACCTGATGAAGACTTTCATCAGCTCATAAACTGCAGAAATATTTCAAATATTTATCAAGAATTATAGTGTATTGTACAGTTATAAATGTGATGCAGGTATTTACTCGCTGATTCCTTGAAATAAACATGAGGCACATCCATTATTCTTACTTTGCTAAGTCTGAAAGAAGTTAAAGAACTTTTTCAGCATCGCACAGCAAGTAATTATCAGAGCAGGAAATTGAACGAATGCATCCTGACTTTAGGTCTTAATCACTAAACACATGCATTTCTTCATGTATAGTTTGCATGTACACAATACTTAAAAACAGATCATATTGCTTTGGTGCATGATATTTAAGACAAAAGTTATGGGAGCCTGCTGTCAGAGAAAGTTGACTTTATCATGTCAGTCTGCATAAGTCAGCAGACTGGCAGTAGGAGGGGTGGAGGGGCTATTTAAAAGAATTCACGGGATCTGAAATAAAATAATCTTTGGCTGAAGAGAAGGCAGCCCCCACTCTCACATCAGGGGCAGGGCCTAGTAATGCTGTCAGTGCAAGTTCTCAAAGACCTTCACATATGGCGTAAGCTTGAATTTGCAGTGATTCTCAGTTACCCAGGCCAACTGCTATGAGGGGTTCTCCACAGCACCAAAATTGATTCCAAATTCCTACACATAGCATTTCTATTTTGCTACCTTTCTACTTTTCTGTCCCTAACCTCCGCGCCATTCTCTTTCAGGCATGTCATTTTCTTTCATTGAACTTAAGGAATCAAATTCGGTGTACATTAGTAATGATAATTCTTTCATAGGGAAATGAACTTGCATGTAGATAATTTTAGAAATACAACTAGCATCTATTTACTGGAAACAGAAATAACCTCAACAGTTGGATATCTTTGTAATAATGCAGTGGGACATATGGTGAGGGCAATGGAAGAATCCTAGAAAATGAGGTTAGCTCAGTGGGACACTTTGTTTTATATTTCCAAAAAACTCTGTTCAAGTTCTACTCAACTAACAAATGAAATAAGGTACTTGTTCATGTTGCATCATGGAAATATGCACTATCTATCCTCCTTCCTAAAGAGAATCCAGGGCACAAATTAAATAGGCCTGGCAGAGCTTCAGGCAGCTGTAATTTAATAAAATAACTAACGAATAGCAGCTGCAGGGGTTGTACCTAACTCTCAATTTTTTTTTAACTGCAGACATGAAATAATAACCCCCTCCCTTCAAAGCTTTTGTTAAAATAATGTCTTATGTGAAATGTTGTTTACTATCCTCATTCAATAATAGATTATTAAGGTCCTGAAAAAGACCTCTCACTGAACAGGTCACTGGAATAGTAGGCATTATGAAAACACAATATTCCATCTTTTCCTTAGGACTACAAATATTTTAGCTGAGCAAGATGAGTATTAGGCATTCATCTTTCTTTTTCAAATGTCACTAAGACGTTGTGGTAAGAGACAGATTTACAGGCTTACAGTCAGTAATAAGAAGCAGGAGAAACTTTTTCAGGTCATTGTCTATCCAAATTTTTTTAGTTTTCCTACAAAATCTGGGTGCCTTAGAATCCTGTTAAATACCACAAGATATATCAGAGAGAGATGTCAAGGAAAAACAAAAACAAGATCTGGTATTAAGTAAGTTCCATGACTCCTAATGGAAAAGTAATTCACATTACATGCAACACACTGAATTTTATTATGGAAACCTATTATCTATCCAGTTGGAGGAGTGAAGAGGGCAAACAAGTTAAAAATTTTCTCTTAACTATTAGTTAATGGGCTTCAACTGGTCTCCTGCTTATTAATTTATTAATACAAGAAAATGTAGTAAGAGCAGCTGCACATGTTAATCAGTGCTCTATGAAGAGTAGCACAATATAAAGACCTGAAAATGTCTGTCCAAATCAATAAAACACCACCACCATCAGAGCAGAAGCCGTTAAACACTTGCCATGCCAGCAAATGTTCCATGACTAACTCCACCCATACCTATGTTTCTAACCAGATCTGTGATTATGGTAAGTTAACCAGATCAGTCAAATACCTTTTGATGTAGTCTATGTTGAAGGTATTGCAACAAAACCACAAATTAAAATATGTAAATAGAATCTGAATCATACAGGTTTTATTTTTAATTTGGGAACTTGCAAATAGTATCAGAGAATGATCATTTATATGTAACATGTTGAAATCAGGATCCCTAAAATCTTTCAAGAAATAAAAGAAAGGTATATTAGAACTTTTTCACTGATGTGAAATGTAACTGGAACACAATCTAGTCAGAGTAAAAAAAAAGAAGTGAATTTAATGCTTGGAAAGACAAGGATTGGCCCAGTTTCAGGGGCAAACAAGATTCAGTGAGCATTAGGTACTTCTTTTTCTTGTTTTTGTGTTTTTCTCTCTCCTTTCCCTAACTTGTTTCTAGATTTTCTCTGCTGGATGGTCTTGTATTCTTTTATTTTCATGGTCTCGTATTTTTTAATTTTTTTCTCCAATATACCAATATCGAGATAATTACCATATCTACCATATATATAACTAACTCCATTGTGTGTGTGTTGAGAATGCTTATTATAGACCTCAACATATTTCAAGTATACACTCCTGTGCGGTCAACTACAGTCACCAGGTTGTATACTAGAACCTCAGAACTTTTTCATTGTATAACTAAAACATATTGAATATATCATTTGACCTACATCTCCCCATGCCTCCAAGCCTCTGGCAACCACTATTCTGTTCTCTATCTATGAAACCAATCTTCTACATAGACAGGTCTTTCAATGTGTAATCACACACGAACACACATACACAAGAAAATAAAATACTTGGAGGGAGAGATAAGCAATTTTCCAAAGGATGTTGGTTAAGAAGGGAGGGTATGGAAAGAATGCTGTTAAAAGAAGAGAAAACATTAGACAGAAATGCAAATCAACAGATCTCTTCAATGTCATCTGTTTCCTTTATGGTCTCCAGACCAACAGCCGCAACATCACCTGGGAAACTGTCAGAAATGCGTATTCTCCAGCCCCAGCCCAGTCTTACTCAGTAAAAATGCTGAGTTTGAGGTTCAGTGATCTGTTTTCACACACCTGCCTGGTGATTCTAGGAACGCAAAGGTTTGAGAAGCACTGTCATACAGGAAGCTCCTAGGTTGGCATGATAAGTAGGTATCCCTGACATACAATTGTTTCACCTTAATTTGTATACCTTAAATTCTAGAGATTTATGATAGAGGTCTCGCAAAATTCCAAAGTTGTTCCTCCTCTGACACTCCTTTCCTCAGCTAATGCTGCTACAATCCACCTGAAAACATAAGATTCATGATAAAATTTTCTTATCCTAACTATCACTTACAATAAATTATAATATTTGTCTATTTGACATCCTTTATATCAGACTCTTGACTAATCTCTTGCCACCTGCCTTACCCATAACATCCAATTAATTTCTTCTCTATAGACAATATAATAAAATTAAAGAACAAATTTGACAATGTCTTACCTCTGTAAAACATTGTAAAGCCTGGCAAAATAACTTGAGAGAAGGAATCCCACCCTCTTGAGCTTAGGCACTACCAGGACAAGCTTTTGTGTGTTCTCCCCACATACTAAGCTGCTCTTCCCATCAGATATTTGTAAATTCCCCACGAGTCTATGAAAAATACATGATATGTTTATATGTGCATTTTTCTAGGGAGCAGGTCCTCCATTTTCATCAGATTTTTTGTTGAACTAAAACATTTAAGAAATGTTGATACAACAGGCAGAGGAGAAAAGTAATTTGATTTTTCAAGTACTTGTCAATGGTTGAGAATCCTCTGAAGAAGTAAGTGAAGACTAATATAATACAAAGTTCAATATGCAGCCACTCCCATGCTGTTAGGAGAGTGATCATGTGAGTATAATGTTGCTGTGCAGATGGTGAGAATGTCTTTCCATAAGAGTGAAAGTATCATACTTCTACTAGTAATGATTAGACTCATGCTAATTGATTCCTAAGATGCTTGATGGAGAAGCTGAAACACAAGCCAAAAAGCAAACAAATAAATGCTTTGAAAAAATAATGCATTTATTTGAAAACAATTTTGGTAAGGAAACTAGGTTAGGACTGTGATAGCAATTTGGGGGGATATCAAGCACATTTCTTATTAGATGTCATTGTTTATCTAGTATCCTACTGTTTCTCTCGCTCTCGTTCTAGCTCTTGCTCTCTCTCACTCTCTCTCTTTCTTAGTGGTGGGCAGGTAACTCGAGCAAACTAATTATTATGACCAATATCCCCATGACAGCAATTGACCACGCGGTGAGCATTTAGCAAATTAGCAAGATCAGACAGAGACTTCCATAAATTGACAAAAAAGTTGTTGGGAAGAAGTTTCCATTCAAGTAGATGTTCTATAAAGCCAGGCAAAACTAAGGCTGCCAATGGCAGAAGAGAGGACTTGCCTGGAGAAAAATGAGTCAATAAACAAAGCTAAAATGAGTAAAAAGAGAGAAAAGAGAGCCCTAGATATACCATATAAACCCTGAAATCTTAGATTTATTTAGACTTGAATGCAGATCTACTTTAGTCTTTTTAGCTACATAGAATAACACATTACCTTTTGCTGCTTGAACTACTCTGAGAACAAAATCTATCACTTGTAATAGAAGCAGACCTACTCAATATACTAGAATTTTATTCCATAGGTATAAACGAACAAAACCTTGTTGTCATTCTATTTCTCACTGGCACAGAAGCTAGATCTAAACCCCAGCCCAAATCCACTGTCTTAGAACCCAATTTTACTAGTGAAAGCAAAAAAATAAATGCCTTGCCACGATGAGTTTCCTGGTGACATTCTGAAGTGATGATTTGCTATGTGATGGCTTTTCTTGCTTGAATTTGCACTGCAAAGCATAAGGAATAAAACTACACAGTCTATTTAGGGAATGATAAATAGTTGAATATTCTCCAATTTCAAAAATAAATATAATCCAATAATAAAACTTAAAAATATTCTCCTAGAACTATCAACCTTTTTCTACTTTTCCCATCATAACAATGTCTTACGAAAACTAGTTTCGATTGAGTCCCTCATTTCTTTATTCCTTTTCAGTCAAGCTTCAATCCTTCTACATCACTTCATGAAAATACTCCCCAAAAGTCTATAGCAATAGTTTCTGAACACTATATATGATTTGTCAGATTAAGAATGTTCACTTCAATTTCTAGTTTGCTGACAGTTTTTATCATAAACAGGTTTTGAATTTTATTTTATTTTACAGGTTTCTTTGCACCTGTTGAGATTATATGGTTTTTACCTTTATTCTATTAATGTAATGAAATGTATTGATTTTCAAACCATTCTTGTGTTCACAGAATAAAACTTCCTTAGAATTTTTCATTCTCTGTGTAACTAAATTTCAGTTATATATAACTATCTCAGAATGTGAGTCCATTATTATTAGGAACATTGTCTACTATTTTCTTTCTTACTGTCCTTTCTAAGTTTTGGTATCAGAATTCTGCAAGGCTCAAAAACTGAGTTGAGAAGTGTTCCATCTCCATAATTTAGTCCCTGAGTATTTTTCTTAGAGTGCTTATTCTATGACATTTTTCCTTTTATAATTTTATGGCCATCCTTTAAATTTTAGAGTTTCCCAAGTTTATACTCATTCCCAAGTTTATACTTAGTGTGTCAAGGAAAAAAAAAATGACAGAGTAGATAAATTGGCTGGGTCCAGCTTATAAAGAACTTTATACTAAGGCTTTGTTTCATTTTACCAAAGAAATAAATATTCATAGCACCCTAGCTGATCTGCTGAGGTGTTTGTGAACTTCATCTCAAATGTCACTGTCTGGTAGTCCATTTAAAATGCTACACTTTCAAAAGTGCAGCATTTGCTTCATGCTTTTTTCTTCTCTAGATTTGCCTTTTTTTTCTTACTTTACTTTTGTTTGAATCTTCTAATATTTGTCTCTAATATTTGTCTAGTATTTGTCCCTCTATGGCCATAAAATAATAGCACCTTCTCTGATTAGATCTATTCACATCATTGTTCTCATATTCATGTTCTTATAACTTGTCACTTAAGTTCATGTACTTATACCTCTTCAACAAAATTCATTTACTCTTGCCTCATATAATAGTTACATATGTACAAGTTTTATTGCTTCTACCAACCCCAACCAAACTAAATTACTTAGAGAAAGAAGTATATCTCATGTATTTATCTCCTGTCTATTCTAGGCCAATGATTATAATTTTTAGAACATTAAAAAACTATTTGCTAAAGCAAATGCAATTGAAGTTGGTATGGGCAATAAGGGATGTTTGGCCATTTTAATCTATATTCCAACTGAAATCTCCTTTAGGCAAACTCCTTCTCATCATGTTCTCTGCTTTCCTATAGAATTTAAGTCCTGCTGCTAAAGTAGATAAGTTAGGGAAATGTGTTTTTAATAAGTAAATGGAATGCACATGAAATTATTACAAAAACAAAGCATTGGAAGTGAACATCCAATTAGAAACTTCTAATAAAACTATGAGTTTAAACAAAAGTTACCATAAAGTTCTAAAGAAAAGCACAAGGGAATTTGCACAACCATATATATGTATGCTTATTTCTTTTCTTCAATGTTTATACTTTCCAAATATTTGTCATCTATTCTGATTCTTGATATAAGAAAGAGAAAAGGGAGAAAGAGAATAATACTTGTTTTACAAAAATATTTCCATCCTGTAGATAATTTGCAATAAAACACACATATCTATTTATATTGACTTCCAGGTCAGGAAAAAACAAACAAACAAACTGTAAACAGCAACAATGAAAGAGTAACCGACCTTTCATCCCCAAGAGTATTATTAAGTCTTTGTGCTGAAATGTGGCACTCAGCAGTCAGGCTGTCAAAGCATAACATGTAAAATCTGACAAAGCAGGTTATTTCTAAATCAATAAAACATCAAATTGGTGCTACTTTTCTGAAAAAAAAAATGTTGGTGGTTGAGCTTAAAATGAGAGTGAAATATAGCAATATAACAAGATAGAAAATCAAAGATTTACTCAACAGTACTTGTTTTTTAGGGGCTTTTTTTTTAATCAAATAACATAACACATAAGATTACATATAAGAATGCAAGTTGGAATTAGTGTTTTCAAGTGAAGTTAATGTTGGCATGATAGCTATGGATAAAAACTGTAGCTAGGATGAATATAAATTCTAGTATATAACTGTAATTCTAATCACATCCAATCATATATATACTCAAATAGTTAATAGTGAACACCTAGAGATCCTATTCTTATTTTGATTTGTTTCACTTTTTCATAAGAACTTCATAGATTTATATAAGAATGAAATGATTTATAAAAGACTGGGAAGAAGATAAATATTGATAAGGAAGGAATTTGGAAGAGGCTTGAAGAGTAAATCAGTATAAACATATGGGGGTAGAAATAGTGAATATTGATTTGAAGTACCTGGGGAAAGGAACAAGTTCAAAAGAAAATGAGGTGCAATGTGATTTAGCCAATGTCAGACATGATGTTTCTGTTACTTGCATTGTAGAATGTATGAACAATCCCCACTGCACAATGAGTATGACTATACGAGGGCTTGGCTCTCAAAAAACATGCTTTCTTTTAAACAGAGAACCTGTCAGTGGACACTTTTCCAGAAAATAGTTTGTGTTTTATAATAAAAATCATGGCCTAATAGAAGGCCCTACCCTAGGAGTGTAAAGGTCAAGATTCATATTATCACAGCATTATTATTTTGAACTATATTAAATTATCATTATTAAATAATTTCTTATCTACAAAAATATAGATTTCAGAGTTCAACCTAGTAGTTGAATAACCTAGATAAAGACATTTTACTTTTCTTAGTATTTTTTTTTTAATCTGTAAAAAGAGAACTTTAGATCAGTGACTACCAACCTCTACTTTTTGCCTTATTACCTTTCACATCACTACACACCACAGCCAGCAGTATCTCTCCTGTCCTAAATGAGTGCAAAGGTAGAGAGGACACATTTTTTTTTTCTCTCCTGCAGTTACTCTGATTAGCTATTTTATTGAGCCATTCTTTTTTCCTGCCCACTGAAAACATTGAAGTGAGATGCTGGAATTGCTCCAATTCCAGTGAACAGGATAGTTTTCTGAATGAGAGGTGCAAAAAGCACAGTCTAGTTGGTATTAAACATATAGAAGACTGTCAACAAAATCCAACTCAGTTAATTTTAAAGTTCTAATTGTTAGGGGGAAAGGTGGTTCTAAATGGATTATGGGTGTGTGGACTCCAACCCCTACTCCAGACCATCAGTGTTCCAGAACCACAAATCCAATAAGATAATTATCGAAGAGTGGATTACTGGGACCTGAGGGTGGAGTTAAGCAGCCAGGCTGGCTATAAAACCAGAGGTGAGCTTGGGGTTTTCCCCTCTTACTGAGGAGTCAGACCCCTTCCTTCAGAGCCATCTCATTCGACTCGGAGCCAGCTCTCAACATGCCATTGCTTAGATCTGGTAGAGTATTTGTGGATTTGTATCCCTTTCTTTTTCCTTTGGTGTTATTACTATTTTATTCCCCTTTCTTTCATAAAACAAAACGTGCTAATAACTTTTGCCACGTGTACCTGGAGTTGGGACTTTTAAGTCTTCTGAGCGTGCGGGTGAAGAACCCAGTGTGGGGAACCCATTTTATATTAGGGTTGCCCTGTAACAGTTTGGCGCCACATAATGAGCTTTTTAAAATGAGTCACGACCTGGGTAGCATTATTCTAGCAAACAGAAGAGCGCTCCAAAATGAAGTGCAAAATGAAAGGTCTTTATAGGAGGAAGCCTCTTTCATACAAGGAAAGAGGGAATTATTTTAGGCTTAGGACACAAGCCTTAGGGAATGGATAAGGTCTGAAGGCATCTTCCTTTGAGGAATGAAAAAAAATTACCTCAATACTGATCAGAAAATTTCATACTGACAGCTAAGACTACATTCACAGGGAGAGTAAAACCAGGCAGTTAAATTAGATATTAAGTCTTGGTGAACTCTACACAAATTGCTTGATTTTGGAACAGTTGTTATTTTTGTTTAGTGACCAAATCTGATAGTTACAATTCTAATCTACCCACATGTATGTTGTGTATCCTGAGATTCTTTTTCTGCAGAAAATGGGGATCACTGGCTGTCATAAATCATCTAGAGTGGATCATTTAAATGGTCCAGCACATGGCTTCACTTTTAGGAGGAATGTGAAAGAACAACTACAACAAAAATAAAAAAAGAAGAAAAACAAACAAAAAAACAACAGAAAGCTCAATGAAATGGGCAATTATAATAAAAAACAAACAAACAAAAAAACTCAACAAGATCAAAAGGTCAAAGATAAACCAAAGGGATCATTGGCGGGGGTGGGGAGGTAAAAGACTGGGATGAGGGCAGAAAGAGCACAAGGGTCTGAGGTGATGGTGCATGGGTGAAATGGTGGTGGGAACTCCCTGGGGACTACAAATGATGTCAAATACAATTAAATAAATAAATAAGTGGTCCATCACATAGGGAAAACAATGACCAGGAATAAAAAGCAAGACAAAGGCTTAGGGCACACAAAAAAGTGGAGGATCTTCTATTGGGCAGATGAATGGAGAGAATACAACCAGCCTTATTTAGGTAAAGGCAGAGTGGAGCTACTTAATTTATAGCACTTGTGTACCATATTGTAATTTCTGTTTTACTTCCTGTTTCACATGAGATTTATAGCTTCTTGAAATCATCTATGTCTGAGTTCCAAATCTGTATCAGAATGGCTTCTTGGTATCTGATAGGCACTGAATATTTTCCCTTTCTTTTTAAAGTTTATTATTGTGACATACTTTAAAACTTTGGGCATAAATATTCCAAAACAATACAAAGAACTGTTTTATAACCTTTACCCAGTTTCATGTGTTGTTAATATTTTGCCTCATTTACTTTCCCACTCTTTGTCTATATCTGAACATTTTAGTGGCAGTAACAAATAGCATAGTCTTTACCCCCAAATATTTGAGTGTTTATTTCTAAAAACAAGATAATTATCTTATATAATTACAATTATCAAAATAATACTATAGTACATATTTACAGCTCATGTTTATACGTTGCCAATCATTGTGATGTCCTTCATATAGATATTTCTAGCCAACAATTTTGGTACTGCAGTGAATTTTTATTTCATATTAATCTTTTTTTATGTGAAATAGAATATTTCTTTTAATGAATGTCAAGGAATAGTCTATCCTCCCAATTCTTTTTTTCTTAGTACTGAATTGGTTAGCCACTGAAATTTCATAGACAATACAGAAAAGGGAATGAAAATTGAAATTAAAGACTTAAAAATCTGTTCCTGGATGTGTAAACTAATTTCTTGGCTATAGCTCTCTCACTTGGAAAATGTTTAGTACCCTCCCAAATACATTATGAGGTACCTTGTAAAAGGGCTTTTTATGAACTATACTAATAATAGTTATTTTTTACTTCACCATAGCAAAACCTCCCTTGTTCATTAAAATGATACTATAAAATATACAAAGATAAAATGTTAACACTTTAGCAAACAAAATCCAGGATGATACAGAGAAGTTGGAGGCATATCCAAAAGGAAAGAAAAAATAGAAAATTCTGATAAGTTTAGTTACATGAATATAGGACAGTTTCTCAGTCTTAAGACTATTGACATTTTAGATCTGAGAATTTATTGTCAGGGGATTACCCCCTTCAGTGTATGATAATTAGCAGCATCCCTTTTAAAGTGACCTGACAAATTCTTGCTGGCTTTCAAGTTACCCATTCCCAGTGCAATGTGGATATAAACATACATATATCTGGTTTCCAACTATGTATTAGCCTGTCTATTTTGCCCACTAGTTCCTACCCATGAGTTCCTCATGAGTAGGAATCATGTATTATTAACTCACCTAGTATTGCAATGCATCTCCTGATAGATGTTTGGTGGAGGAAGAAAGAAATGAGTGAAAGAATGAGGCAAGAAGGAACAGAAGGAAGGAAAGAGGGATGGGAAGATCAAAGAGCAAATGTCTGTTAGAGAGAAGACCTAATGCATAACTGAAATAAAATGACCTGGGTTCAAGAATTCCTCATGAAAATCTATTTAGAAATCGCCACATGATATTGGCCACTTTTTAAACTGAAGTGTATAAAATTAAAACTCTCATTTAACACCAGATACTGTAATCTTAAAATTCCTAATTTCAGGTTTCCATCAAGAAAGATGTATGTGAATAACTTTGTTTCTCCATATGATAGTCCTTCTTCCAAAGTGAAAAAGTCAATATTATATTTTTGTTGATGCTTCCTTTTCTTCTTCAAGTGGTACCAGATGTGTATGCACATTTAATTAGAATGGAAAATTATCTTTTACATCTTTTTGAAGAAGAAATTAGCCCTATTTTTTAGCACATATATATCAGAGAAGATAATATCAAAAAATTTGATTCCTCATCTAGCTATATTGAAAAATATGCTATTAAATTCATATATTTATTTTGGATTTGAGTTATATCTGATTTTAATATGTAAGTTTCCAAGGAAAACTCAGAAAAATTGATAACATCATGTTTACATACTTTTTATAATAAGAAACATTTCAGTTCTTTCCCTTTGGTCTTGACAGTTAGTCATCTATTATCAGTGTTTCAACAAGAAACAAAAATAAAAATTATTTAGATTAAATATATTTAGAAATAAATCACTAGGTTTACTTTTGTCTTCTATGTCAAAAGTTGGTGTTTTGGCAAATAAAATTATGAAAGGTAAGTGGATTAATTTGATTACAGATTTTGTATTGAATGCTGTAATGAACTTGAAGGTTGAGTAAATTTGTAAAAAAACAATCTACAGATTCTATTTTCTCAGAATGCCTGTAAACCAAAGTCTTATAAACAGAAATTGCTTCCTCTGCTCTCAATTATATACACATAGTAGGAGCTAAAAATTGAATGAATAATTTGGAGACATTGTTTTCTGTTGTTGTTTTACCTACTACTCAGTACAAAAGTTCATTCAACATTAGTTATATGTCAAATTCTTTTCAAAAAGTAGAGGTATATTAAATAATAAAAAAAAAGGATTTCAAACCTTATAAAGTCTGCATTGTAGCCAGGCAAATAGACAATAACTGTATTTAATAAGCTAATTGTGTATTATATTAGAGATTAATAAATGGAGCAAGGATGGAGAAAGACGTTTGGTCAGTATAGTCCTCATAGGAAAAAAAAAAAAGATGTAAATAAATACTTAAAAGAAATGGAAGTTAGTGGAGTAGATATTAGTAGTAGGATTATTCTAGGTAGAAGAAACAACTCTGACAAAGACCTTCAGAAATCTTAAGATATATTCAGGAAGCAGTGTGGGAAGTGGGAAGTATGAAATCCAGTGAGTGTAAAAGATATTAATGGAAGCTCAGAGTGGTAATGAAGCAATATTTGGGAAGACCTTTATATTTTTTGACTTTCAACTGAATGGAAAAGGAAGCCATCATAGCACTTTTTTTAACAAAAGATTGACGGTGCTGTTTGTTTTGTTGGTGATTACATTAACATAAAAAGCTACACAGTTCAAGTTGAAGCGTACAATAAAATAATTTCATAACTGTAAATACACAAATATATTTATAAATATGACATAAAACATTTCCGTCACCTCAGAATTTTCCTTTGCACTCTTGCAGTTTAAGATCAGTTTTCCAAAAAATGTTTCGATAGGCTTTACTAAGATGTTCAGAGAAAGCCCATGTCACCTTGGTAGGTATCACTAAAGGCCCTGTGCACTTGGAGGAAGAGGTGAGAAAGTTATTACCACTATTTAAAGAATTCAGATTACTTAGATTTAGGCATGTCTCCAAAAACAACCCTTGATGAGAGCAAACTATCTTAAGGCAAGCAAACGTCTAGAAGCCAGGTTTTGTCAAAGAAAATCACACCCTCCTGGCCATGTGAGACCCCTTCTTCTCTCCTTGACAACTCAGGCTCCTTAGCATAAGATAAAATCACTCATTTGTCTTATCTTAGAATGCACTACCATGTAAATTCTCCATAAGTATGTTATTAAATTTGATCTTTTTTTCTTAGTAATAGATCTGATATTAGCTTGTTTGTCTAGTTTCAGAAGAAACCAGAGGGGTGGGAGTTATCCCCTGTGCCCTGACAGTCTATAAGCAATAAGTAACTCTGTCTTATTAAAACATCAATATTTTAACTGTTGTTGAAATTCATATAAATAAGATCAAACAATATGCATATCTGTTTTTCCTTCTTTCACTTAATATGTTTTTGAAACTTATGTCTGTTGTTCTTGTCTTTTGAGTATTATTTCATGATATAAATGCCATAATTAGCAATATGTAATTCTGTAGATGGATATTTGTGTTATTTCCAAATTTTGGGTGATTTGGAATAATACTGCCATGAACTTTCATTTTTCAGGCAAGTTATTTTATTTCTCTTAAGTAAATCCCTAGGAGTAGAATTGCTGTGTGACTGGTATATGTTAAATGATGAGAAACTACCAACAAATTTTTCAAAATTATCATATATTACTTTGCCACCAGCAATGTATGAGTTTTAATAGCTCTATATCCTAAAACAGAAAACGAAAATAAATTCTCTGGTTGAGGTACATGGCTTATGTAATTTGCATTTTGATGCTGTTTTGTTATGTTCATCACCTTCTAACATACGTTTGACCATTGGTATCTTCTCTGCTGAGCTATCTAGTCAACTCTTTAACTTATCTGAAATGTATGTTACTTTCATATTATGTATTTGAAGAAGTATTAAAAAATATTTTGTGTATAATTCCTTTGTTGAAAATAAATAGTGGATATATTTCCATAATCTGTAGTTTTGTTTTTCACTCTCTTATTAGTATATTTTTGATGAATAAATTGAAATCTGATTTATGTCCATCCAGGACATCTCTATGTTCTCAGATCATAAAATTATTTATTTTTCTGAGAATTATGGTTTGAGCTTATACATTTAAACCATGATCCATTTTGTATTTATTTTTGTGTATGGATGAGGTACAGTGAGTCAAGTTTCTTTTTCTTGCTGTGTATTTATCTAGTTGCTTCAGCACCATTTGTTGAAAATATGGTGTCTCCATTGTCTTCTGGTCTTCACCATTTCTGATGATAATAAAATGATGACTGAGTCACTGTTGGTCAAAATATTTACTGTTCTAACTATCTTTTGGGTTTATTTACAGAAGCAACAGAGTTTGACAATCTTCCCTCAGTCATACAAACAGAAAATTAACAGAAATAATTCACTTAAAGCACATTTCTAAGTCAGCCACAGATGTAAGAAGGAAGAGTAAAGGAACAGACTGGACTTTATCCAGAAATGAAGAGTCTATCAACAGCCACCTGAACCAAATTCAGAATAGTTGTATGAATAAAAATCCAAAGAATATAGTCATTTAGAAAAAAAAATAAAGCCTTTTCATATATGGAATAACTAGTAATTATTCAAACCCATAACTTCTACAACCATAATATTTTCCCTTCCTTCCCCTATTTCTGAAAAAAAAAAAAAAAAAAAAAAAAAAAAAAAAAAAAAAAAAAAAAAAAAAAAAAACCCAGTCCTAAACACCATACTGAGGAGACAGATTTCAGTCTTGACCCCTGTTCCTCTGTTGGTCGACCTCCCAATAAACTAATTCTTTCTCTCCTCAAAAGTTGGTGCCATAATGATGCTTTTCGACACTATTAGGCAGCAAGCCTTGTTTGATATCTGTAATTCAACTATCATCTGGATAATTGTTCTGTTCTCTGTGTACATTCATTATCTTTTCTTCATTTTGCTTTTCAAAGGTTAAGAGTGGTAAAACTTAGTAGCTGTGATTTACTTTGAATTTATCTTGCTGGTAATTATTTGAACTTTTAGATCTATATGTTTTTGTTGTTTAGCAAAGTTGGGGAATTTTTGGCCAATATTGTTAAATTACTTTATGTTTCATGCTATCTTTTATATTTATCTATTTTAAAGTTATTGGCACTTTTGTAATAGTTTACAATTAGTGTCATAACAAATTACCACAGAAATGGAGACTTATATGTATTATCTTCTGATTTTATGGGTAAGAAATCTGACACAGGTCTCATAAGACTAAATCAAGATCAGCAAAACTGGGTGTAAATCCATGAAGGTTGGAAACAGGGGTTATTTTCTGGGGTTATGAAACTGAGGCCCTCTTTTCCTTCTCACATACTCACATTTAATAATAACACTTCTGATCACAATGTATGTATATGTGGGGCTAGGGATCTGCACACTAAATAATTCTGTGACACCAGCTATATTTAAACTTCAGATAGACAACAATTATAAGTCCTGTACTAAATTTTTTTAAAAGCTATTTGAAAGCAAACCAAAATATTAGTAATCCAAAATAGACAGTATTTGACATTTGAGTGAGGGTACCATACTAGATAAGAGTCACAATTGTAAGATATTTTTTTCTTCTAAAGGATTCAGTCAGTGATTGAACTGTTAGGGGAAAAAGTCACCATTTTTAAGGTTAAGTGAACAGAATTCAGAGTCTATCCCCAATAACAAGTATAAAATAGAAGTCTATTAAATTTGAGAAGATATAAGAAAATTTGAGCCATTATCAAGAATGAAAATATCAGCAGACTGAAATTCACTAGATAGCTAGCATTTAAGGGCATTAAATTATTTATAAAAGATTTAATTTAAATGCTAGTCATAATGAAAGTGGACAGGTGGGAATTATTGGTAGAGAAATAAAAATAAAATGAAACAAAAAATTAAAAATTATGAATATTGTTTTCCTCTACCATTATTGAGTTAATTACTTTAGTCATAAATCCATTAGAAAAATTGACCATAATCCTTAAGAATTCAGATATAATTTTATTAAAAATTAAGAAATTCTTCTAATATACAGATTATACAAAAATAATATATTATAAACACAAAAAGTATGATAAAATTCCTTTTTGGCAATGTCCATTGCATTCAACTTTTCCTTGCCATTTCCATTGCTACGTATTTTTCTATTTACTCATTCGCTGCCATTTCTCTTCATCTAAAATCCTCCCTATGGATAACTGCCATCTTAATCTCCCGAAACACAAATATCATGCTGACTTATCACTACTTCGAGAATGCCAATGACTAGATGAAACCAATCTAGATCTGTGACTCTGGCATTCTTTTCTAATTTCATCTTCTTAACCTGGCCTCCACTATAACCTGCCAATAAGGATTTCATTTCTTTTTCTTTCCTTTCTTGAAATACTTACTACCATTTCTAGTATTTCTCCGAGATAATCAATCTATATCTTACCTGAAATCACAACCATCTTTTCACTTTCTGAACTGTTAACTCACCTGGTATTATCACACTGCTTTACATTCTTAAATTTTTGTGCACTTTTTATCTCTGATGTGTGAGTTTCTTGTGGAATACTACCAGCTATTTAAAAAAATAAATAAACTCATCATTTGCAACAATATGACTGGAACTAGAGAAGATAATACTAAGCAAAATAAGCCAGAAAAGAGAAAGAAAAATACCATATGGTTTCAGTCACGTGGGAATTAGTGAAACAAAACAATGGACCACAAAAACAAAAAAACAAACAAAAATAAACCCTAGAAATCTGACCATAAACTAAGGCTAGCAATGAGAGAGCAAAGATTGGAGAGGACACAATGAGTTATAGTGGAGAATCATGTGGTAACATACATCTGAAGAGTCTGGGTCCTACATTTTTGAATCATATATAATGTTATGAACCAGTATTACCTTAATAAAAATTATTTAAAATTATATAAAAATAAAAATCGCATAGCCTTAGCAAATCAGCATTCACTTTTTCTTGACAAAGAACATGTCTTTATTGATAGAAAAAAATGCAACCTATTTATTTTTTTAATCATCAAATGCAATCTATGGTCTTCTTTTCATATATTTCCCCAGAAAGGTTACTGATTTTTGTGGACCTAACAGTCACAGAAATGGAAAATTTTATGAGTGCTATCAAAGTAATACAAAAGTTCCAAAGTAAAGTACCTAGAATTGGAAATCTCGATAAGGTAGAAACTGCTCTGCAGTTTCCTCAAGGTGCTTGTTTAATATCGTTTCCTAGAGCTTGGCAGATTCTCTTCTTTATCTCTGTCTTGTTGCACCTGAATGCAAAGATAAATGGACCCATAACATACTCATCTCAAAAGGAATAAGAGAGAAATGGCATTTCTGGGGCCAGCAAAGAATTTTGGCAGGAAGATTTGGTGGGCTCCCAAAATCTCGTTGTGTTGTTTACTTTGGTTAGGATTTAATCAGAAGCAATACACAGTTTTAATTAAAAAAAAAAAGAATCATTACTTTCTTGAGCTATAACAAAGAAATGATTATCTAGTAACTTTGTTCTCACTGAACCAGATGAAACTTCAGTACATTCCTCTAAATCCCCTCATGATTTAATCTTGAATTGAGCAACACAGAACAAAAGAATCAATTCCCTTTTTTAAGAAACAAATGTTTAATCAACACACTGGACCCAAACCAATCTGCAAAATCCTGAGGACTGGCAAAAAGCAAAAATAAAAACAAAAGGCACTTAAAAATTTTTCAAAGACATCGCTAGAACTAGCCAGAATTGTTAATTCACTCAAGTTTATTTTGGCAAACCTATGTGCACAACTTCTCTCTCCTTCTTCAACCGCTATTAATCATTTCCAAAATCTTAGCTACCTAGAGCTATTGAATCTATCTTAAAACCTCATTAAAAATATGTAGAGAAACTAAAAACATTACTCTAAGAAATATCAATGGCATTATTTTTCTCCAGGGGTTATGTACTTAAATTCAGTTTTAAAGAAAGCATCTCCTGAGTACCCATTTTATTCAAAAGTCCAGAGTAAGAGCAAAGGATAGGCCTAGACCATGAATATTGTTTCTCACACTCTAAAGACTAAAAATAATTATAAGAAACAGCTAACGTAGACTTAGCTAAGGTTATGCCAAAACAGTGTTAAAGGAACAAAATAAAAAAACAAGAATATTTTACTCTATTTTGGTACCCATAGATGCCTTGGAAAAAGCATTGATTTTAAGATATTTGTAGGACTTTTATCTGGCGATATCCATAAGGAACAGAATCAGTCTGGAACTCTAAAATGTTGAGATATTAATTTGAAAAGCATCATAATTACCCACCCTTAGTTAGCAGATAAATATTAAATGAGTATTTTGCAAAGTTAAATAACCTGGATTAATCATATGAGATGCTTTGAAGAAAACACGTCTTCTAAAATCTAATAAGATTAAGGAATACCATGTGCTTTACCTTTCCTTTGGAAATTTTAAATCACATTAACATTTTAAAGGTACTGACAAGCCCTACATTTATTTAAGATGCAGAAAGAGAGCTAAAAGACATATTTATTAAGGATGAAAAAAAACCTCAAGAAATCCCAAGAAGATAAATATGATCATTTGCATAAATCTTAGAAATCCAAAATATAAAAATTGGCAAGTTGTTATTCAAGGAAGCAGCAGAGACTATGTATTCAATGAATATTTGGCAGATTAATCAGTGAATAAAGATTGCAGCAGCAAAAACCTAAGTCCTCATACAAATCCATTCAATGCTCCAATGCCTGTGGTGCTAGAAGAAAAGATTAGCAATAATACTAACAAAATCTAATAGAAGAATATTATTCATTTTGGAGAAAGCTTCATTAAAATGAATGTATTTTAGTATGGATTCAGAAGTATGTTCTTAAAACTATATAGCAGGGCCTCCCTGGTGGTGCAGCGCATTGAGTGCTGCACTGTGAGGCATCCCCGGCACAGGAGCACGAGTTTGATCCCCATTCCCTGCCAAGGACACACATGGCGCAGCAGACCTCTCCTGTCTCACCCACTGTTCCCTTCAGCAGTGTATTTCAGTCTCTCTGCCTGTTCTGCTCCCCGCTCTGTCTCTGGTGAATCCTCTCATTCCTGCAATTCTGGCCTGTTCTCCAGCTCTTGTATGCATAAATAAATAGATCTTTAAAAAACAAAAACTATATAGCAATAATTCTCCCTGGGAACCCCAAGGAACACTTAAAAAACTTTTAGAGACATTTTTGGTTGTCACAACTAGGGATAGGGCATTGCCACTTGCATCCGCTGGAGACTAGAGAGACAACTAAACATCCTGCCACACAGCAATGAATTATATGATCCAACATGTCAATGCACCACTGTTGAGAAATCCTGCCCCAAAGCAATACCAAACAGCTACAAAAGCTTAGCAAAAAGAGTGATTCAAAATCAAGGATAGGAAAAGTCTTTGATTTACCCTCTTTTGTCTGCCCTAAAGTGTAGACAGTAACATATTAAAGACTCTCCTGTGGAAGATGAATCATCTCCAGTGTTGCAAGCTAGCTTGCTAGAGGACTTGTTGCTTCTGGTGATACCTAGAACAGTAAAAAAGGAGTAAAACAAGCACATCAAGTTGAAGAGACCTTCACCTGACTGAAGCCCAGTCTGAAAGAAGTTTCCATAGACTGGGAGAACCCAGTCTCCCAGTCTACTGAAGGACGAGTTTTAAATTCTCTCTTACCCCTTTTACTGCTGTGACCCATTGTAATAAACATTCAGAGAACTAAAAAAAAAAAAAAAAAAAAAAAAAATCCCAGAAAAGGAAAATATGTGATTTTTTTTTTTTCTTCCAGTTGCCAAGGAATCTTAACTTAAGGCCAACCAGAGCCTTCCTGTACACATATTCCAGGACTTCCTTTAAAGAACATTGGCTGAGAGGCCTTTTCCCTAAAGAAGAGAATTACAAAGTCCATCATTTCTGAACTAATCACTATTAAAAACAAAAAAACTAGGATCTATGCAAATCAATCTGCCTTTGGTTCTAGAGCCAAAGTTTGGCAGCGCCTGTGGTGGGGAAGAGCAATCCAGACTAACAAAACCCAGAAAATACCTAAACTTCCAGAGCCGGATAAATCATGGGGAAGAATGAGCAAAGAGAAGGCCAGTAATAAAAAGGAAATTTTCTTAAGCAGACTATGCTTGATGTCTTCAGAAACATGACAGAAAGAAATGGTCTCTAAAGTAAGAGAGTGAAGACTAACAAGTGTTAGGTAAAAGCAGAGAAACAAGAAATCTGCCTGAAATAATGGAAAAATACATGGAAATTCCCGAGTAAGGGCAGAACTAAAATTCTCACTGGAGTTGATAAAAATAGATAAAAATTCAAATGAGTAATAAGGATAGCAGATTTGCAACCTTAAATCCAAAGGTAAAGGACAGAACTGAAATAGTAAAATTTACAGCTATAGAAGGGAATAAAGATTAAGAAAGCTCTTCTGACATAACTAAAGGAAACTAATATAACAGAAAATTTACCCTAAGGTGAAAAAGATAATCAAATTTATATATTTAAAATCAAATTTATATATTTAAAAACTTCACTAAGTATCATGCTAAAATAATAAATAAAACTATTCTGGGAAAAGTGGAAATCTTGTATTATACAATAATATATAAATAGTAAAGGCATCAGAGAAGGGAATAGTTTTCCCACAAATACATTAAAAAAAAAAAAAAAAGGCAAGCTGACTTTAGAGTTCCTGAATGACACGAAATATTACAGGACTATGAACAGGGGACCTATGCAAGTCTTTAAAAATACATAAGGGGAAAATTAGCAAAACAGTTGT
Organism: Galemys pyrenaicus; assembly: GCA_019455555.1. Taxonomy (NCBI): domain Eukaryota; kingdom Metazoa; phylum Chordata; class Mammalia; order Eulipotyphla; family Talpidae; genus Galemys; species Galemys pyrenaicus. The sequence goes on from JAGFMF010011861.1 coordinate 19,664,858, forward strand.
AATGAGAACTTGTATTCAACTTGTCAGCTGGTGGCAAATGAAGTATATAAAAAAATGTATAGTATTTATATTTTAATAAACAAATTGCATTAGTACCCATGTGTTAAGGAGTAGAGACATTTTCCAACATTAAATATAACTTATGCCTTTATATAAATCATATTGTAATCATTGTGTTGACTCCCTCTGTTTACAATGATCTTACTCCTCCCTCCTTTTTCCAGCTCAAATGTCTTATTGTTTCTGTAAATAGGTTCTCTGGGAGGGAGAGGGGATTAATTTATAATTTTTTGCCAATTTCCATGGTATTGATATTCCACCAATGCCAACTGCAAGCTACCGATAGTTTAACAAGCAGCTGTCAAGATTCCTGAATATTTAATGATGAAGCTGGTAAGTGCCAACTTCTTTGCACCATGGAAAATGTTACCATTTCTGCTGAAGCAATTCCTTACCATATTTATTATGGTTAGGTGTTTATATTTATGTTTTTATCATCAGACCAGGACTCCCTTAGGGTAGAGACTGTCACAACAACAATAATATCTTAGTTAGGTAAGATTGGGAAAGTTGACTGGGAAAATAGAATCCTTGACAAAAATTCTACTGGCATTCCAGATGGAAGAGACTTTTGGAAAAGAGCAGTGAATACACATATTTTATTATGTGAGTTTAGCCTCAAAACTTGGAATGGCATCTTAAGCTCCAATGAGTTTGAAAAACTCGTTGTGAGTCCCTGGGCCACATGAATTGTGCCAGGTATTTTAACATTGCTCCTTTTACTCCAGCTTGCAACCCTACTAAATTTATTGTCTTTCCACATTAATAGTGTGATGAAATCATGAAAGATCATTTTAAAACATCGAGCAACAAGCTAACACATCCAGTTTACTACCCCTAAACAGTAAAGTCTACCTTGTTCAATGGCAATCAGACTTGAACTTTCTAAGGAAGTTAGAAAAGAGACACTTCTTCAAAGAAAAGAAGACTTTGGATCCTGCAAGGCATTGCATGGGAAGATAGAAGTAAAAATACCAATAAACTTAAATGTCATTCTGCACCTGAGATTTTAACTCCTTTGTTCATCATACTCAAAGTTCCATCCTCCAGAGTCCAGGACAAGTCTATTGTGGAGGAATTCTATTATCTCTAATCTGAAGTCAGACTTCTAGGTGGGTTGGAAGGTTGATTGGTGTTGTGGTTGTAAAAGATTTTGAATTCTCAGTGGAGGGCAACAGTAATTCTAGCAGGGGACAGCAAAACTTTTCATAAAGGGCCAGGTAGTAAGTATTTTAGATTCACAGGCAACACACTATTTTGTGGGCAGAGGTTAAGGCTGCATAGTTCCCATTACATATCAACTAAATTTTCTTTAATTATCAATAGAGCAATATGAAAAAGAGGAAATAATGATATAGAATAAAGCTTAAGTATTTCAATCATTTCATCAAAATCAGCAAAGAGAATGTGAATAACATAATTATAAAATCACCATTCCCTCAACATTGAAAGATAGCATTATTTTACTAATATGTTTCATGGTTAAGCTAGCAGTAATAAGCATCTATTTTAGATATAAGAAAGCCAAGCAAACATTTTCTTATTTAGAATTTGAAAGTATATTCCAAATGGAATTCTGTTTTTAACATGCAATCTGTGAAAACAAGAATTATTCAAATTAAATGTTATTTTGGACACTGGTTTAACATTTAGGTGACCATTTGAATATGTGAGGTATTTTATAGTTAGTCCAAAAGTTCTTCTCCAATATCGTGCCTGAAAAACTGAATCACAAACTACAACAGAGGCAATCAGTAGCTGTCTTAACAACCAAATCAAATTGCTACATGGTCAAGTATTTGATCGATGCATAATTGATTGTGAGGATGACCAGAAATATCAGCCAATTTGTTCACTGTGTGGAAATAAAGACAAAGTCAATGAGCAAATTGGAGCAAGGAAATTAAAAGAATGTGATCAAAATTACTCTGATCAAAGGAACTATTTGGATGAATGAGACCTAAATTTTATTCCATTATTTTTCTCTTGAAAAATCCTAAATAGGAGCCTCCCTGGTGGCTCAAGGGGTTAAGCACAGCACTATGAAGCAGCTGCAGCCACTGTCACTGTGATCCCCCCACCACGGCCAGGGAGCTGGCTCACGTGACTCAGCCGACCTCTCCTGCCTCATAGTCTGCTCCCCTCAACAGTGTATTTCAGTCCATCTGCCTGTTCTGTACCCTACTCTGTCTCTGGTGAATCCTCTCAACTCCCACACCTCTGGGCTATACCCCAGTTCTTATATGTATAAATCTTTTTAAAAATCCTAAATATTTGATGCTTAGAGTTCTTGATATTAAGTACTGCCAGTAATCTCTTATATAGAACTTGCTTAAAATATGCTCTCCCTCAACCATCTACCACCATCGCCACTTTGCATGTATGAAGATCAAAACAGAAATATGAAACAGTGTATTTTCTTAAGTAGACAAAGATAGCAAGGTTATTTAACCATTTACTTGACATAAATGACACTGACCACACCAACAAACTACATGGAAAAAGCAGCATGATAAAACAATGGGGGAAAAGAAGCTACAGAGAAGGTGAATCTTAGAATCCACTTTCAAGACAGAAAATTTAAAAAGTTGATCAGAACATGACAGCACAACTTCAACCACAATTTGAAAATTAGATTCTGAAAATCATTTAGTGTTTTACACAATATGTGTATCTAACACATATACAAAATCGAAACTCCTTAAAACTATGTGTAGCTATACACTTATATGTGTTTCTTTTTATAAATGCTTTATAACTTTAATTGTCTTTTACAACTAAAACATACAGATACTCTGGCTGATTTTTTAAACAAACCTTACATACAAATTATTTGTGGTCATGTATATACAAACAGATACTATACTATAAACCTTTATGAATTTAATATTAAAATACAAATAGAAAATGATCTTTATGTGATTCTTTAACTCCTTTGTCCATTCAGAATTTTATTTGTGCCAAGCAGTTTTGTCCAGTAGGTCAATCAATAACTAATATCAGTCATATTTTAGAATGCAGCACCTGTAGGTTAACTGGATAGGGAGGTTTTCCTGAGGTTGCCTTAATAACTAAAGGGTGAACCTGACATATGATTAAAGTGTTCTGACCTTTTCCACTGAACAATTCTGCTTCCCACCATGTCAATACTGAGATGTGAAAAATAAGTCCTTTATTTTAAAGCAAATCATTGCTTTTTTCCTTAAACTTTCTAAAAAACTTTGCTTAACATCAAGTATAATATACATATTTATTAAAAAAAGAGCCATTTTAAACACCTCAGTGAGCTGTCTTTGGTTGTAGACTGACATGAAAACACCCTCTGTCTCAGTCTTCTTTGGGTTCATATTTTAAGAACATAACTGCCTGTTTGTCCACACACACCTTGCTAACCCCAGGGGAAGAAAATCACACTTGCTTTTGTTTCAGACCAGTTGACATAGGAGCAATAATTCCTTGTTCTAGAACTGCAAAGCAAAAGTATCAATAGTTAATGGGTGAGATGGAGTGCACATACTTTCTTTGAACTAGGTTTTTCTCCTTTCTTCTTTAATAGTGCCCTGTCAAAAAGACAATTAAAATATTAAGATATTGGCACAACAGCAAGTCTAGATTTTTACTACCAATGGGGCTAATAGTAAAATCAGCATGAAGAATGAAAAATAATTGAAGGATAGTTTCTAGTGACTTTAAAAATGTGGGTAGCCAAAAATTTCCCCCTTTTAAAAATCTAAGGTTTTGCTTCTGCATCAGACTAGTACTAGCGACATCATTACCAGAAAATATGCCAGCTGCTTTGGCTGCAGTGAGAAAGATAAACTCTATTCTCTACCCTCAAAGGTCCTCCCTAGTGATGCAAGTGGTTAAGTCACAGCACTATGAAGCTATCAGCAGCCACTGCAGCACCAGTTCAATCCCTGGAGAGGGAGGTAACCCATATGGCACAGCAGACCTCTTCTGTCTCACCCGTTGCTCGCCTTAGCAGTGTATTTCAGTCTGCCTGTTCTGCTCCTCATGCTGTCTGTGGTGACTCCTCTCACCCCAACCCATACCTCTGGTCTGTACCCCAGTTTTTGTATCATAAATAAATAAATCTTATTCTCTACCCTTGACCAATCCCCTTCAAATGCAGTTCATTTCCCATGTAATATCTTCAGGTCATCTCAGACTGCGGCATTGTACTTACCATTGTAAAAAACGCCTACTTACTTCGCATTATTTAACTGTTCAAGTCTATCTTTTTCATTTTACAAATAAACAAGAACATGCAGAAGCCTGCAATATTACTTGAGATTTTTAGCAGGTCTTCCCACATTAATAATTTTGTTTTGTTTTATTTCATATAATTTGACTCCTGTTATTTTTTTTTGGCTAATTTTTGTTATAATTTATTGAGAATTTATTATACAACTAACCCAATACAAATACTTTATAAGCATTATCTTCTTATTCATCTTACTTGACCTTCAAAATCCATAAAATAGGCATTATCCTCATTGTGCAGTTGGGGGAGGAGAAGTAAAGTTCAAGGTTTATTCATCAGAAGCTATACATATATTCACTGGCCCAACTGGAAGTCAAATCTATTTGATATAAGATCTCGGATTTTTAACTTCTAATCTGCCCAGTTTATGCTTTGTTATGTTATTTTATACATAGATATATACATACATACATAAACCCACATAAATATGGATTGAAATTATACACTTATAGTAGGTATTCCTTTAAGAGAATGTACAAAAGAATAATTTGTCCACTTTGTTCCACATATTACCTTCCCCATCATACCTCTATCCTAGTCATGAAAATGTCCTACTTTTTTTCTATTGACATTAAAAAATGCATCAGACTAACTAATGTATTCATACAGTGTTAAGTCTGCACTCCCATTGAGAGGGATGAGAATAACAAAACAAAACAAAAAAAACAAAAACCTCTCCCTGTCAAGTTAAAACATGTTTTAATTAGTGCATGTAGCAAAAAGAAGATAAGCCCAAATTCTTCCATGGTTCCTCCATTTTCTCTCCCTTTCTTTGAATCCGGGCTAGCCTATTGCTTTAACTATTAGAGTATGAAGAACGAAATGTGATGCTACATTTAGGCCCAGAATTTAAGAGGACTGGATGTTTCTTTCTTGGTCTCTAAAAGCCTTGAACCAACAAGAAAGACGTCTGACTACCTGCTAGAGAAACGTCATGAAAAGGGTTTCAGATTGAATGAAAAGAGACATGGAATAAATTGAACTGAGTCTTTCTCCCATTCTCACCATGGTTACAGGCATGGTAACTATTAAGTCTTGTTCCCAAGAGACAGAGTCTGAAATCTGAGATCTGTCCAATGGAGATTATCAAGAAGTTCCCCCAAGAACCCAAGAATAATGCCTGTTATAAGCACAACAGGTTAAGCAGAGTGAGAATTGTGATGCAGATGATTCTTGAGATAGGATGCCCTGAAGAGTTGTTCTTTCTACTGGCAAAGATGAAAAACCTTTATGCTTCAGCATGGAGAAATCATTGAGTGCAGTCTGCACCCATGCAGCAGAAGGTGTGCCTTTAAACAAAAAGACTCAGACCTGAAGAGTTCTGGACAGTGCATCACAGCATCCACTAACTAAAGTTTCAATGAAAAGCATTAACAAATTGATTGACTTTAATTCATGGGGATTTCAAGAGGAAAAATGCCCAGGCAAAAAAGTTTTCTTACCCTTGACTCAGCTGGACCATCAGTTCAAAAAGAACTTAATTTTGTAGTAACCATTATCTTATTTCTTTCAGTTCTTTTAAATATGAGAAATACTGTGTGAATTCAAAGAAACAATTTGTTAGCCATGAGATCTCAGGCAAGTAAGTCACTTATACCATAGTGGATTGAGTTTGTATTGTGCCAAGAACAATGCACTGGAAATACATTAAAGAATCTGTCACACCCCTTAGGAAACTCTAGGAGGTGAATCAGAGACTTCGCAGAGATCATGGGGCCTCTTTCTTATCTGTGTAAATTAAATACTAGATTTTTGTCAGTAGTTCTGTTACAGGGCAACCCTAATACAAAATGGGTTTCCCTGACTGGGCCCTCACCTATGAGCTCAAATGAGTTTTATAAGCCCCAACTGCAGGCACACACAACAAAAATTATTAAAGCTTTTTATTTTACAAAAGAAGGGGAATAAAGTAGTAATAACACAAAAAAGGAGAGAGGGATACAAATCCGTAAAGTTCCTGCCAGATCTTCCAAGTTGCAACCCAACAGTGCATTGAGAGCTGGCTCTGAATCAAGGGAGATGGCTCCAAAGGAAGAGAGACCCTAAGACTCACATCTCTGGTGTTATAGCCAGCCTGGCTGCTTAACCCCACCCTCAGGTCAGGTCACAGTGATCCACTCTTCTATAATCATCTTATCATATTTGTGGTTCTGGAATACTGGTGTTCTGGAGTGGGGGTTGCAGTCCATAAACCTATTTGTGTCATCCATTCAGGACTACCTTTCCCCTAACAGTTCCTTGATGTGTGTAAGACTTTACAAAAGTTGTAAAGAGCTATAGAAAGTTATTATTATTGTTATTCAATGACATTTTATCTTGATGTTAAAGAACATACAAAATAAACAGTCATAATGACAATGTGTTTATATTTATTATTTTCAGCATCAACTTGAAAATAATGCTAAAGTTCACTTATAAAAAATGAAAAACTTTTCCTTAAATTGCGCTTATTTAAGGGTCTATGCAAATCACTGTTTATTTAGTCATTCTCTTTTCTGAAGACATAATCTCCTAAAATATATATTACTAGCATGTAAGTTATATTACATTTTTGCAAAATGTTTTAAATTGAACTTGACAAGATTCTTCTTGTAAAATCTTTTACCACAGTTTTCAACTAATTTTAGTGAAGTATACAAAAATCAAATTAAAATTCTGTCTAGTAGGAATATCTTGTCTAAAAATCTCTCCAATCCCAGTTTATTAGTTTCTTGTTCCATTTTTTTTATCCTAATGAGGCCTACATCAGGCAAGGGCAAGTTAGGAACCACTAGGCAGTTTAGGGAAAGAACAGGTGGGGCCTCTAAAGAACTAAGTTTTGGAGATAAGGATGGCAAGAGAGATAAGGGAAGATCAGGAGGTGGGACAAAATTCCAAGGGTAATTAGCAAGTGCCCCAGGACTAAGGGAAAAGGGACATTTCAAGAACAAAGGAGTGATAGGCATGTAATGGGGTAGAATGAGTGAGACCACCTGAAAACAACCAATCACAAAGAGACTGATGGAGCTTTGGAGTGACAGGGAGCCTGAAACTCAACTCCACTTCGGCTCCTTTACCCCTCCCTGGCGTGGTTCCACTGGCCAACTGTAGGGTCAGAGAATGATCAGGTATTTCCACCCTCCCACCACTGTGATGATGGACACCTGCAGTGCTGAGAGCATTCCAGGGTGGGCATGCGCAAGTGGGCACACCTGAGTTGAGACACGGGCTTAAATGGGCGGTGTCATGAGGCCACCAGAACCAACAGGACAGACAGTACTGATGAGCAGCAGCAGTAGAAATCAGCCGAGAGGATGAGATGCGCTGGGGGCTGGGAGGCCTGCCAGCCTCCTGGCCCCCCGGCACCCCTGCCTGCCATGTACCTGGCCACCTCTACTAATAAAAGCATGGAAAGCCACCAAGGGCTCTGAGACTCTCTCCTTCCTTGACCCATCTGCCCAGAACCATCCCGAACCTCGCTCCCGTACCACCCCTTCCTGCCGCTACAATTGGTGTTAGTCTGCAGGATGGTTTGATGCAGACGGGTGCAGAACCCTAAGAAGACTGCAGGAGGGACTGAGAGGTGGCAGGCCACGAACATGTAACTTGGCGGAGCAATGGCAGCACAGGAGGTGGCTGAAGACAAGGACGCTGTGGGAAGATGCTACAGGAGAGCAGGAGGTGGACAAGGTCCAGGAGCTGCAGGACAAGACCTTAAGTGGAGGAGGAGACGCCCACGAGGACCAGCCCACTACCCGAGGCAGCATACCGAAAGAGGACCACGATTCAGAGCTTGCCCACTGCTGATTCAAGGAAGGGTCTAATGGATTTGGACAGACAATCCCGCCAGAAGGCTGGGAAAATTTGGAAGGTTGTGTTTGTGGGACCCTGGGGGTGGATGATTGTTTGTAAACCCCAGGACATGAGAATAGAGGCATGGCCAGTGGGCCTTGGTGACCAAAAGCAGCCTGGGCGTAGAAAAGCCCAAGAGTGGCAGAGGCAGGAAGCCCTCTGCATCCAGGCAGAGGAGAGGTTGGCAAAAGCTGGCACTTAGCTGGGGAAACCCAAAGTGGCTGGTAAGCAGCCTGTTTGGTAAAGAAGGCCGATGAGTTTCTTAAAATCACCTGTAGGTGATGCCCCGCTTGTTAAGTGGTGGTGTGGAGCAGCGGAGTGTGAGGGATAGCGTGACGGCGGAGAAGACAAAGAAACTGCTTGAACCGATGATGAACCAGGAGGACCCGGTCTGGGATGGTTGCAAGACACCCACTTTGTTTCTGTTCCTTTCCTTCTCAGTAAACTTTTTCTTTTTCTAAACAAATCTGCCTCTTCTTGCCTGCTTGCCTGAGCGTCTGCAAAGTTCCTTCTGCGGCTTCATGAGACACCAATCCGTGATAGTCTAGTTGTTAGGGGGAAACGTAGTCTTAAATGGATTATGGGTGTGTAAATTTTAACTCCTATTCTAGACTATTAGTGTTTTAAAAAAAGGTGGTTTTAAATGGATTATGGGTGTGTGGACTTTAACCCCCACTTCAGACCATTAGTATTTTAGAACCACAAATTTGATAAAATGATTATTGAAAAGTGGATTACTGGGACTTAAAAGTGGAGTTAAGCAGCTAGGCTGGCTATAAAGCCGAGGTGAGCCTGGGAGACACTCTCCCTGACTGAGGAGCCAGACCCCTGCCTTCAGAGCCATCTCATTCGACTCGGAGCCAGCTCTCAACGCGCCATTGCTTAGATCTGGTAGAGTATTTGTGGATTTGTATCCCTTTCTTTTTCCTTTGGTGTTATTACTATTTTATTCCCCTTTCTTTCATAAAACAAAACGTGCTAATAACTTTTGCCACGTGTACCTGGAGTTGGGACTTTTAAGTCTTCTGAGCGCGCGGGTAAAAAACCCAGTGTAAAAAACCCATTTTATATTAAGGTTGCCCTGTAACATAGTGACTGGGACCCAGCACTGCCACTGAAACATGGGCTTCATTCCTGGCTGGAAGACTATGCCTGGAAACCTGAAGTTACAGTATCACTAATTGGATGTAGAAATAATCAAAGAAATATATAAATTGAAAAATAATCTATCCATGCTAAGCTACTAGAAACCCTTACTCCAACTAACTCTGATTTCCTAGATGGACAATTTATAAGCCAGTTTCATAGACCAGGCTGCCTATAATATTACTGTCAAAATTAGAGAAAAAGAAATTTTTTTCTTTGACAAATTAATTTTCAACTTCGAAAGGACTATAGCAGTCCTATGACCTTGTTAGACTTTTAACTTATATTTAAATACTAGATTCAGGTCTTGTTGAAATATAGATCTTCTCCTTAGTCACAGCAGGAAGCTATCACTTTTCTCAGGGTCAGTGTTCCCATTTTGCTTTCATGAAATGGCCTTAAAAGCTAAGCCTGTTTTCTTTAGTTGTCACCACTCCATAAGTAAACACCTTAAACTAAAATGAAATGACTCCACCCGAGAACTTTACTCATTCAACTCTTTAGAAGTCTTTTTAAACTGCTTAGTCAAACAATGAGATTTTGCTCTATTCAAAATCTTTATTAAGTTGTTTGGGGTTTTTTTGTTTCCTTAACAGACGTAGATTATTATGTCAAAATCACCTCTTCCTTAGTCTCTGACACAGAACCTGGACATTTGGACTAAGTACATGCTCAAGTTCTTAAAAGACAATAATTCTTTTTTTATCAGCATATCATCAGCCCACATCCATTTGATTGGGGAAAAAAAATCTGCATCTGAGCAGGAAGTCAGACCAGACTCCTATGTGTTCACAGTGGCGAGTCAGGTGTGTCATCTGTGTACTTAGACTCTAAAGCTTCAGGGACTCAGAACCCTGGATTTAGGGTATTGGAATATTGGTGATTTGGAGTGGGGGTTGGAGTTTATAAACTTATTTGTGTAATTTATTTAGGATTACTTTTTTCCTTAACAGGTACTCATCAGAGAATTTTTCTAAGAACTAATCTTTTCAGAATTTTCCAAAGACTTACTTAAGACAATGAACATTTAATTAAAAAAGGATAGGGAATATTTGAATTATCCATGAATACTGGATACTGTAAATACAGTACCTTATCACCAGATTTCCAAAAACTTAAGTTTTTCAGAAAAATGCATTTTATGTTTTCTTGTTGAAGCAAAAAGTTATTATGACATTATGAACTAAAATTGAAAATGTATGGATTTTTTGACCAAAAAACTGCACACACATGAATTTATTCTAAGGAAAATATTAGACATTATACAAGACTTGAAAGATGCAGATTGAGATCATTTTATAGTGCATATAAATTGGAAAGTAACCTTAATCTTGATAAAGGTCTAATTGAATTATTTCACAGGTGAAATAAAAAGTATAGCACTGTAAGTATAGATAGACTCAATGTCTCCTTCACTTAAGACTTTATGTGTTTCAGTGTTCTTAAGTTTTACAAAGAATCTATATTATTTTCTTATGTTAGAAGAAGTAATTTATTCATTAAAAAATACTCAAAATGAAGCAAGTTGTACCATATTAACTTAATTTCCATTTGTGGAATTAAAATTTAATGTTGAATTCCAAGATTTATACAAATAATGATCCAAGAAAACTTGAACAGTGTTTCTTAAGCAAAAACCTTAGTAAATAAATCACAATATCAATTGTTAGCATCTAGTACAATGCTAAATTCTTGTTTTTTTTTTTTTAATTTCAATATTCAGGACTACCTAAAAAAGATGTTATTGTTAAGGTACTGTTTTAAAAGATAGTATTTTTAAAATACTATTATTATTCACATTTTATAAATGAACAACTTATGACTTAGATATGATGTCATTTTTGGGGTCGGTGCATTTGGAGAGCAGGGTTGTAGGGTTCATTCTGGGAAAGGTTTCACTAGAGCTCCCTGTTCAGCAGCATGCAGTGAGTTTCTCCACGAGGCAGAGATGTTAGTTATTTTAAAGAGTAGGTTCATTAGGGAAAGGGACAGAGAGTTAAAGACACTTTCATAGACACAAGCAGGCAAGAAGGACTGCCCCAAGAGGGACAGGTTTGCTGAGAGAGGACTGCATCGTTGCAGGTGGGTGGCCTTGAGGAGAGCTACCTTTACTGAGGGAAGTCAGTGAAAAGAAACCTTCCATGGTACAGGTCACAGGCAGGCAGTAGGCAGCTGCCCTGCAGAGGAGAAAGTTGGTAAAGAGAAGCACCTGCATAGGCACAAAGGAGCAGAAGAAAGGCTGTGTCAGTCAGTGCAGAGACTGCACAGATAGAGTCTTCTTCTCTTTGGGAGGGGCTCACACCTTCCTGGAGTGGCTTGCTTGCTGACTTTGAATAAGTTATGTAGAATCTGATAAGGACCAGAGATTCTACAATGGGTTCAATCTCCACATCTTTACCTTCAGGTGTGTCCTCACTTGAGGATCTTGGTTTCTATAGCTGGCTAGATGGCTATGATAATCCCTTCTACCCTCACCTCCTTGTGAGCCAGGTTTCTGGTCTTATGGTGCCTCCTTTCCAGATTCTCTGTTCTTATCCCACATCAGATATAATGGTTGCTTTGTCAGTTCATAAGTATAATCTTAACACTAAACTTAAGTAGATCTGACTCAACAGTCAATTGTCTTAAGTACAATGCCAGACAGTTTCATTATTTTATTATATTAAAGCCATGGTCAGGAAAAGGCAGTAACTCCTTGTGTTACAGTCAGCTGGCTTATGACATATTTCATTTAATATAAAGTTTGAGGTTTTACAAAGTTTGAAAATGATGCAAAGAAGAAGGTCAGAGATGTTTCCACCTTATAAACTCAGTTACCAGGTCAGAGGTGGTTCTTAATAGCCCATAGACACTTCTGCATTTCTCAAAAATTTCTGGAAAACTTCCATCCATTGTATCAGTCTATAGTAGGAAGCCATTTGCTTTTCAAGAACTTTTTGAAAAGCTTCCTTTGACATCTTACATCTGCTCAAGCATCTGGTTGCAATTGCCTTTGCAGGAAACCAATTTCTATCTACCATCCAGTTTTACCCAGTGCATCTTATTGGCAAATTCTAAACTGAAATAACAGTAAACAAGGGATTCTGGGAAAGGTAATTCCTGGATTCTCCTCTAAAATGCAGAAATGACCTTAGAAAAGGGATATGCTCTGTTGACAATAGATAATTCAAAATTATTAATTTATTAAACTTTCATATGTATGGATAGTAATAGATAGATATAGATAGAAGCATAGATAAATAGATTTGCATACATATATGTATCTTAGGTACAAAATAAGAACATTACTAATAGTTACAAACAGTTAAGAATATTAACTCTGAAGTCATCTGGCTTATGCTCAAATCCCAGTCCCTCCCACTTATAGTCTGGGTGACTTTGGACAAATTGCTTAATCTCTCTATGCCTCAGTTTTTCATTTTTATATGGGAATAATAATATTATCTATCAGGTAGGATTATAGTGTAAGTTACTAATGAATTACACATAGCTTAGAATGTTACCAAGCACATACTAACTGATGTATGTTTTAATTATTGTTGTATTTGTTATTATTTGATATCACATAATAAAATTTTTAGAATGCAGTGGTGAGCAAATTTTATTTTCTTTCTTTTGAAACAATGTGAATCATGTTTTACTTTGTTTTGTTGAAACTGTAAATTTAGTAAATTTTCAAAATAACAAACATGAATTTCAGATATATCTAGGTATTAACTACTCATGATAGATTTTTATTCTGAATTTTATGTTCCATTGTCTCATTTGCATATTCAATTTGGAACATAATAGAATATGACTATAAAGAAGAATTTAAGAAAAATAGAAAGAGGAGTTGCTCCTATAGTCTATATTGCTTTACTCTCATCTCTCCCCCTCCCCTAATATTATTATAATTTACTAGACATTCAATTTAACATAACTATATATACAGAGTATCAGAAAGTATACAAAGAGACATCCTTCTGCTAATAACTTCCATTTTCTCATGTTAGGGGATTCATGGATTTGTTTAAGACTTCTATTTTATTTGTTTAAGACTTCTAATTTATTTCAATAATTATTCCTCTGTATTAGATAATTCATTTATAAGTGGCTCTTGTTTTCCCTATTAGCTGAATGTCCCAACTTTCCTTAGGAAGTTCATTAACCATAATTCAATAAAAATATTTTTAATAAAATTCTTGCTATAATTCTACAAGTTACCCTTAAGAAAGAAACAGAATTGCATATGCTCCAGTGCAAACCATTGCATAGAATTCTGACCATCTATCTGCCATGTTATTTATTAAAACAATTGATTATTTCCATCAACCAATGTGTCTTGAAATACAGAATAGTCCCTTTCCCAACAAGCAAGAAATGGAATTTAACTGTATTCAACCTCTGGAAATTGTATGTTTCTCCACTTGAGATGTCCCCAATTCTCTTCAAAAAAGGATTTCAAATTTGTTGGGTATCTTTTTTTTTTTACATTTTAAAAGGGCTGACTTATTAGGTAAGTGAAAGGAGAAGAAGACAATTGCATAGACACAAGCAGATTGAAAGAGATGCTGCTGATGCTTTACAAAGACAAAAAATTGTCAATTTTTTTAAGTCAGTAGATCTCCCACATCATTCATATTTACTGAAAGATATACTTACTCATTATCTCTCTACTTAGGGTGGTCTTCAGAGCCCCCTATGTGAAATATGTAGTTATATAGTTTACATTTTCACATCAAATCACTCCAAACTTAACCTATAAATGTATGACAATTCATGTCCCATTTTCTGATACTGCATTAATAAACCAGCAGATAGATTTCACTTTTCTGTTTTTAAAAGATTAAGTAAATGGAGACAATGTCTCCCCCACAAACAGAATATTCAGATATGCTTACTTAAAACTCAAGCCGTCAGTTTATTCTTAAAATTAAAAAAAAATCAGGAAATTATAGATATAGTTTTATGTCCTTTGAAATCATGATAGGTTCTCTTTTGACAAGTTTGATAATGGATTTGGAATGCATGGAGGAAATTGCTGGCATTTAAAAAATCTATACCACTCTCTCTCATAAATGTAGTTTTCAAACATACAATAGTTCTACCTGCCATAACAGCATTTAACATTTATAAAAATTTAAAATATTAAAAAATCTTATTCCTTTTTTTGAACAGTCCAACTAAGACATATACATACACACATCTCCTCTTCATTTACGACTACATTGTTGAGAGATCATAAATAACGGTAATCGCATGAAAGGGGAATCTTGAGTTTCCATACTTTTTCCATTTAGCTCATGTTTCCATCTCATAAATGCCTAATCTACCTTTATTCTTGTTTTATGATTATGAAAAACACTAAAAGGGATGATGTAACATCTACATTTCAATTAGTAACAAGTAATGACTCTGTGCTTAGACTTATTTGAGGTCATTGACTCCAGTATTAATCCAATGTCAAAACAACATTAACAAATCAGTAAATTTGATAATGGAAGAGAGATGACTCACTCAATATTCTATGGTCCGGTCCCTGCTCAGGTCTTCAAAGTGAGAACAGTGGCCAGTGGTCCAGATTCTAGTGGTGAGTCTCAGGAATTCACTCTCATTGAGTATTCTGTAGGCAATATTGTGTGAGAAGCATGGCCAGGCAAGACAGAGAGCTCATGAGCATCCTGGGGCAGGTCTCATGCAGCTGCCCATGCCAAGTTATTATAAAGGAAGTTGAAACATAGAGATCCATCTTAACCAAGGAATTATGGTGCTACTGAACTGTCCATCAGGAATTCTGTGGCCCTTACTGCAGAGCTCCAGTTCCTGGATGTCTAGGGCTCAACCACTCCGAGTGGTGTGTTATTGTTAAGGCTGTAGGATTATTTTAGTAAGGTGACATTTGTTTATAACACTACATGTTATTACAGGGTTTGTCACCACACCCTACCCACCATCCGTAGTTCTCCACCATAGTTCCCTTCCCCTCAAGCCTGTGTCATTTAAACCTGCACAACCTCAACTGGCACTTTTGTAATCATAACTTGAGACAACACCGCTGCCAGCTGAAACCAAAACATCTGTCTTCCTGGTTTCTTACATCTAGACAAACACAGTGGATTAATGAGAGCAATCATGTGTAGCTTGCTTACTACATGGCAGGGATTCTGCTTGGAGTTTTATAACACTATCTACCCGGTCCTCACAAACTCATTTAAGGGGATACGAAACACCCTCACTCTACAAATAAGGAAACTGTAACTCAGTTAACTTCCAGAGTCATAGAGCTAGTAAGTGACAGAGCCAGACTTTGCACAAGCTCAGAACGAACTGTGAATGGTAATCACGTCCCCAGATCACTTACTGGAGAGACAAACTGGGCTCTGACCCAGGAGAAGAATCAGGCCAAGAGAGTACATGCATGTGTTTTTAATAAAATTATTCTATTGAAACAAGAACATTTCTCAATTGTGCCTCAAAATAATATATGTGAATTTAACATTCAAAAAAACATTTAGTTTCATAAGTCAGTCTCATAGCTCTGAATTTCTATGTGATCCTCCACTACACAGTCAAGGAATCAAAATCTACTCCCACTAATCTGAACAATCTTTATTCTGAAGGCAACTTAGATTTAGAAATCAAAATAAACCTTTTTCACTCAGTCCACTCAGATCTGCAATCATCATCACTTTGGTGGTAATTCAGAAAGGTCTGTCCAGCCTGGCTACCAGCAATGGCTGGGCAGAGGTTTAGGAAGACAGTGTAGCAGGTCCTTGAATAACACCGTTCCTTTCAATGTATTTCATTATAACATTGATGAGGAATAAAAAGGAATTGATTCCATGCCAGAGCCACTGCCTGTGCAGGCTGTGCATGTTCTGTCCATTGATAAAATAGGTGGATACATGTGCAAGTTCATTAAAGTAAAAGGTCAGTAAAACCTTTTCAAAGGATGACCATTTGCAATATTATATTAACTATAGTTTATGTAAACCTGGAGAAATACATATAATATAAATCATGGTAAGGCAAAAGTTGTACTTCTTAAAGTTAAGATATATTGAGATGAGTTCCTATTTTAAGATTTTTTTCTCAAACTCACTCTTCTATGACAGTGAGCTTAGGTAACTTATTCCTCCTTGATCACAAACTTAGCTAGCATATTACTTCTCCCTTCCAAGGAAATAAGAATTAATGACTATCTTCCCTTGCAAGCATATCATATGGAGGAATATTTCTGGCTATATCACTACTTAAACTCCAAGTGGAGAGGAATCAATAGATACCATTGTTTTGCTGAGTTCATGTATTGCAAAATGACAATCCAGTATCAACACCAGTGTGTTTGCAATAGTCAAGACACACATTGAAGTGACTCTTTTGTTTCTCCCCTTTTTCCCTTTAACATGGTCATAATCAGAACAAATTGATTTTGTTTCTCAGATTGCTAAAATCCTCCCAACACTTTCTTCAACACCAGTGCTGAATAAATCATTGTAATGTTCCCCTGAAGTGAATTGAAAATTAATTTACACAACCAAGATGATCCTCCTAATAACAGGGTACATGGAATGGGGAAATTGGAAATCATTACCCAGCAAACATTATCTGCATTATTTTTGTAGCTGCTTTAGATTGCATTGTAATAGAAAATTAGGAGACCGGCTGTGAAGAAGTTTAAGAGGGTCCCCTGAAGAGCGTCTGCTTTAAAATTGATTCTTTAAGAAAGCATTAAAAAGCTATTGGAATTGATTGCCTGCTAATATAAAGGAAAAACTCTTTGCTACCATTTGAGTTAAAAAAGAGCATCTTCATTCATGCATGTTATTAAAACTACTGGCCTGAAAGCCCCTGTAGAAAGATAAAGGATATGGATGGGATATTAAAACAGCAATCTTTACCTTATCTGGGATTTAAACTTAATATGTTGCTTTTATTAATTTTGCAAGAACCATTAGTTAGGATGTCAAAGAGTGGATTTACAATTAAAATGCTATAGAATGGTGATATCTTTAATAAACAATGGACCAAGAATTCTTCATTAATCTTCCAAGCATGAGGCACACCCCTACAAAGAATAAATCCTGAATTTACAGTTTTCTCTATTGCTAAGTTTTCTGTGCAGCAGCAATAAAAGTCATAGTTGATAGCACCCCTGATTAGTTCTTGAAGATTTCCCTTCAATAGTGTAGTGACCAATCAGATCCCAGCAACCAGTCTGATCGAAAATAGCATTCACTGTCTTAAAAATATGTTTTTTGAGCCTCAGAAAGGTTTCCATGTATGTGATGTAGTGGGCTATTGTTTGAGAAATGGTTTAGTAGACAATTTCACACAAACATACAAACAGACCCAACAGGGTGCCTTGTCACTAAATTATTTTCTTTTTATAGCTTTTTTAATTTTATCACATTCCATGGGAAATTGCCTTGTCTCTTTTAATACGTGATAAGTAGGACTGTTTAACAGCAAGGAATAATGAGTAAGACATGCCTTTGCCAATGTGATATACTATTTTTCTTTAAAAGTTAGCTCAGAATTTAAATTTCACCATTAACCTAATCACTCCTTTCATCCTTTCTCTTCTGCTTTGGTGGGTTGTGAATAATTTCTATACAGGTGAACCATACCACACATTTTTTGAAGAGCAATAGTTGTATAGATGTATAGCATATAAACTAAAATTACAAGAGGAAAAATAACACCTTGGAAACTCCCTCTTATCATGGGCATCAGATCTTTGGTGTTGTAGCAGAAATAGTCACATACTTTTGGACACCTTAGTTATGGGGCCCTTTGGACACCTTAGTTATGAACTCTTCGGAGATTATTGAAATGAACCCACCACATGACACTGAATTCTGCATTATTCTGACTAGCTAACAACACATTGCTCGTGTATCAACTTCAAATATTAACATATACCTAAAACACATTTAATCATCAGCTCAACATATTATATACTCTACAATATTTATTGCAGCTTTACATCCAACAGCTAGGCCATGGAAACAACCTAAGTGTCTTCTGATTGAAGGCTGGCTAAGAAAAGTGTGGTATGTCCACACAATGGACTACTATTCAGCTAGAGGGAAAAACAAAATGTTGCCTCGTATAGCAAAATGAGAGGCATTCAAGGGAATTTTGTGTAGGAAAGTGAGTCAAAATGACAAATAATAAATATTGTATATTTATATAGAGGACAAGTTGACAAAACAAAAATACTTAAAAAATTTAGCGGTGGTGAATAAAGAGGTGAAGATAAGTGTATATATCTCTCTATATAAATATAAATATATTATATAGATGTATATAAATATATATGTATATATATAAGTATATATATACACATAGAGAGAGAGAGGGAAGGAGGGAAGAAGGAAGGAAGGAAAGAAGAACTATGTGGCATAGAAGGGAAGTGCACTTAAGCTGAAAAAGTTTTTAATAACTAAAATAATAAGTGAACTTTCTCCATAAACTTACTCCCCAAAAAGCTTGTCTATATATACATAATATTTTTAAACTGGTTTTTTTCACTTTGTTGCAGAAATCATAGAGAAAAGTTGTTTTAAATAACAAATATTTTTCTTTGTCATGTCCAAGATTTTAGGAATAAAAGGCAAAGAACAAAATTACATGTGTTAACAGAGAATAAAGAAAACCTCCATAGCATATGGCAACCCCAGCAGTACCTGATCTGTCCCGACTGCCCTCTTTCACATCCAAGTTTCAGGACATCTGTAAGTTCTTTAATTTAAATTCTTTACCGTATTACCAGTATTGAACACCACACCAAAATGAAAAGTAAATGAAGTAACACAAATATTTTTTTTAAACCTCCAAAATCAACAATCCAGGGTCCTGTTTAAGTTGGAAACTCTGCTATATGCCAATACGTATTATCAATATTTAATAAAGGTTATATAATATTAATGCTAAAGATAATATTTATATTGCTAAAATATAAACAATAGTAGGAGAAATGAATAAAGACAAAGATTAATGTAGTCATTAATCCTATTTTATTATTGATTTGTAACTTTTTGAGATTATAGAAGTCATAGGAGATTTAGATATAGGAGAGAGCTATACAAAATTCTTCCTTGTATGAATTTTGAAATTTTCTTCCTTCATAAAAGCTCTCATTGTTACTGAAACCATCAAATACATGAAGAAAATGTGGGTGATAAGCTCTTCAACAGTGACCTTGATAATGTCTTTGTGAATTCATCTCCAGCAGCAAGGGAAACAGAAGAGAATATATAAATAAGGAAAACTACCTCAAACTAAAAGCTACTGCATAATGAAAGAATTGAAATGAAAAAGCAGCCTGCTGGATGGAGAATATATTTGTAAGCTATAGATCAGACAGGGTTTCATATCCAAATACATAAAAACTCAACAACAACAAAAATATATGCAACTAACTTAAAAAGATCAGAGGATGTAAATAAGCTTTTCACCAATACAGACATACAAATGGGCAACAGATACAGGAAGATGCTTTTCATCACTGATGATTAGGGAAATGCAAATCAAAACCATATGAGTTTTCACCTCCCACTGTTAAAAACAAAAACAAAAGTTAAGAAACAAGTGTTGGTGAGAACAAGGGCAAAGGAACTATAGTGGTGGGAATTTAAATTGGTGCAAGCACTATGGATGACAACCTGGAGAGTTCTCAAATAATTAAAAAATAGAACTCTGATATGACCCAGCAATTTTACTTCAGGCTACTTGTCAGAAGACTATGAAAACACTAATTTGAAAGATAAATGCACTTGTGTTCATTAGAACATTATTCACTATAACAAGATATGTAAGTGACCTAACTTTCCAAGAACAGATGACTGGATAAAGAAGACATGGTATATATACACAATGGAATACCACTCAACTATAAAAAGATGACATCTCGCCACTTGCAATGACATGGATGGACTTTGAGGGGACTGTGCATAATGAAATACGACATATGTACCATATGATTTCCTTACCATATGATTACCAAGAATAAGTACCATATTATTTCCCTACTTTGTGGAATAGGAAGAAACAAACCCTTAGGCTGCAACAACAAGATGGTGGTTCCCATAGAGGAACAAGAGACCAGTAGAGGGGTTCAATTAGTTGATGGTGGTGGTGATGTGTGTGGTGTGATGATGTGATACATACAATTGCTGAGGTGAAAAACTGTGTTATGAACACGCTGTTGCGAATCAATTAAAATTTTTTTCACTAGTTAGAAAGTGGCATTTTCTATTACTACCAATGTGCGGTCACAAATAAACTCAAAACATCAAATGTGTTGGGTACCAAAATAATTTTAATATTAAATTAGACAATAAAAATATTTTCTATAATCACTAATGATAGAGAACAGCAAAGAAACATAGACATTTACAATCTTGTCCTCAGTTGAAAATGAAACAGCAACCCTTTTTAAAAGTTGGCCTTTTTCCTATAATATTCTATTATGTCTTTTTAATAAGTCAGTGCCTCCTACTCTTAAAAGAGGCACAATGTTAAAAACTTTGTTCTATGATTTTAATGGGTAGGAATATCTGTAAACATAAATTCCTCTAGGAAAAAAGTAGTTCAAAAATGTCTCTAAAACCATCTTCATATATCAAAAGCTCAAGGAGAAGGGGAGACAGATGAAAGTAAGGTCATCTGTATATCATGTATTCCATCAAGAGATGTAATTTCTATCTCCCCAAAGAGTAAGAAATTAGTTAGGAAAGAAACTGCTCATAGTCTTTAATTTAAAAGAATTTATCTTTTGTTTTCTCATTCATTTCTTAATAAATCCTAATTACTACTCCACTACACACACATAAAAGGGAAGTCCAACAATAGTTCATCAGATTACAGAATAAATATATCTCAGGTGAACCTACAGCAATGGAAAGACTTGAATAAAAGGTTACCTTTATCTTCACAGTTTTAAAGAGTTATAAAAGACTAAACAGCATAAATACTTATAAAAGACTTATAAAAGACTAAACAGTATAAATACTTATCATAACTACTCTGTCTTTACAAAATAGATGAAAGAACAAGAGAGAGCAAATACTCATTAACTTCATTATCTGTTACATTGTTTTCAAATAAATAGTGGGCACATCAGCTAATTTGCTTATCCCTTTAGCAAAATAGTATACAGACACACACACAAAGAAAGCCAAAGCAGACAATCATATACTTCCACTTTATACTGAGAAGTTCCCGACACTGTTGAATTTCCTTAGAGATGTTTAAAATGAAAAACTCAGAACTTCAAAATCTCCCATATATCATCCTTTTTAAAGAATGCACTTTTCTCTATTGTTCCCTTTCATTAACATATTAAAGGAAACTGAACAAATTGAGAGGAACTAGCTCTTTGAAGGACATTCTTTTTAATTAGACTAGACATCCTCCTTCAACTATCTTGAGCAGATCTGGAAACTAATGGTTACCATATCACTGCTGGTAACTATAGAAAAAGGGATCTTACTGCCACTACAGCTCAGCCCTACTCATCATGTCTCCATTATTGTGGTAGGTGGGAAGGAAAATTTAACAGCAGCATCTTGAAGAGATGGTTTAAAGGCAAATTATAAATGGAAACACCATAAGAAAAAAATTGCTAAAGTCAAGTCCAAATATCAAAACAGATAATGGACTGCCCCAGCCCTATCTCTAATTCCAGGATGGAAAATGTTGAGGTTTCTTGTGCATGGGTTCGCCATTCTTCTAGTCCATACTAGATTCTTGCTGCTTGCTTTCATAACTTCCCCAGCTCCATGAGTGGCAAGGAGCAACACATTTCTTATACTTTCTTTTCCAGCAGCTAGTTCTTTAGGTGGAATCAATCCCACTTATTGTTTGATAAGAGAAATTCTGTCTCCCAATTCCCTTTCTGCTCACTTGTGTTTCTATGATTGGCTCTGTTTCTTTCCAGGTCTTTAATTGGATGCCCAGTTCACTTCACCATTAAGTGTGGCTGTAACAGTCTTGAAAATATACCTTGCGGGTCTCCAACCACAGGAACATGCTTACAGAGGGACCCTGTTGCAACATTCTGAATTGCCACTACTGACTATGCCCATGGGCTGTTTCCAAGCAATGAAAAGTACAGCAGGGTTACTAAGGTAGGTTCACTTTTGCATAGTTTATTAAATAATTTTTTCTATGTATTTAATCTTGCTTCACATGGCCCCTTATAAAATTTGACAGTAAGAAGATGGTGCTTTCATGGATGTTAAAACTGAGACTCTGGAAAGTGACTTGATTTGATCAAAGTCACAGAATTATTTTGGTCTTTGCCAGCACAACATTCTAGTTACTTGTCTTTTTATCTGGTGATGGAAGAAACATTTTTTCCACCTTCCATTCCATACTGAATAGAATTCTAGTGGATCTGTCACCTGTATGGTTCTACTTTTCCTTGATGTACCCATTAAGTACAGGTGAGTTACCAGTACAGATTGGCAGCAAAGATATAGTGACCTTCTAGAAGTAAGTGGGTGCTCCTGGAAGGACCAGAGGTCATGACAATGGGAGAAAAATGATCTCTATACATTTAAGACTCAGTCATTTATATTTAGAAAGTCAGTGACCTTCTTTGTCATTATTCAAACATACACCGCTGGTGAATGAAGACAATATTGGAAAAAATGGACCTGAGAGATGGAAAGACAGTCAATTGTTTGATATCCTCTGCATCCTGGTATAACCACAGCTAGTGCCGATCTCTGGACTTGCTAGCAGTAAATGCCAATAAACACCTTTTTTCATTTAAAGTGGAGTTGGATTTTTATTAATACAACAGAAAAAATCCTTGTTAATGTAATTTTAAAGGCAGAACTTGACCCAGTGTCTCTGATTATGTAGTAATATTAATTACTCTAACTCTTCATTAAACACAAAGTAGAAATGAGAGTCACATAATTGTTACTAGATAACCAAGACAAAATGTGGAAACTATACCTTAATACTCTGTGCATAGCTCCATCAAGGTAATTAACTTTTTTAATTACAATAATCTTTTTGTTTTTCATGACTGCCTTGATGATAGATGTCATATCTTATCTATCTTTATAATACTTCTGCTAAATCGAATCCCTAGAATTTAGAAAGTATATAATATTAATATGTATCTCTTAAATGAATAAATATTTCTAGTAACATATGACCCCTAGTCCAAGATAATTTGCTGAAAAGATCTGACCTTGTCTAAGCTTTCCCACTTACTCCAATATAGTGCTCTTGCTCATTAACTTTTCCCAACTTTCTTTAGTGTTTTGATAATATTTAACACCAACTGAAATAGTTTTAGTTTACTCCCTCTCACTTTCACTAGAACATAAGCTTCTTGTGAGTAGTCTCTGGCATGTAGGAAGCTCTCAAAAATAATTGAATGAATATTGGCATTGTAAAGAGTGTAACTAGTAGTACATTCAATTCTATATTTCTAATATCTTCTAACATATTTGACATTAATGCAATATTTTATACTTAAACACATAACAGATAAATCTAATATCTGATCTTCTAGTATAACGAATATAGATTTTAAAATTTTTGAAAAGTATTACCAAGTAAAATATTTTGCCATTGTGTGAACTGCAAATTTAAAATTCTTCTACTAAATCCATACTGGCAATCATATTGATTAACACAATATTGCCTTAAGACAATCTGCTAAATCAGCCATCTGTTTGTTCATGTTGTTATGGTAATGATATCTTAGCCTAGAGAAACTGTGATATTATATTGAGGTTTAGAGAAACCTAGGTATATTTCATGATTGATCCATATACATTGAATATATATTATTTTTTTAAATACTTTCTCTGGTTTTGATTTCTTTCTGTAGCTTGATACAATTGCCTATAATCATCAAATTTTAAGTGGCTACAAATGTAACACAAAGTAATAACAATTTACTAATAAGATTGTATTTTGAAAAACACAATTTAACAGTAATATATTGTGTAGGAAAATAATTCAAATTAAAGTATCTTATTTTAGAAAGAATGATAGCCAGGCAGATTAACTAGAGAAAGTATTCTTTTTTTACTTCTTGTTTCATTAATCTCTCACTTAGATTGACTTTAGATTGCCAAAACTATGGTAAACACTGTTCCCTCTCTCCTGGTTTATGTGCTTAAGCATTGCTCTCCTTAGCATAGTAATCTTTAGAACCATTGGGGCAAAAAAACATATTCAGCATGTTTCCATGAATATCATAGGCTTTCAAAAAATATTATATTGCAATTACAATACAAATCAGTAACCCCATGTATTAAAATAATGACAGTCCTTTATCTCTTGCTGACTCCAGGTTTTTAGCTCCTAATTTCTTCAGTTATCAAAGAGAACAGCTGTGGTTCTACACGGGACAAACCTGGCAGTTTGGAGCACCCAGATGCCAACTTCTGCTTTAAAAATAAAAATTAAAAAAATAAGAAAAAGAATCACCACTCTTCAAGGTAATATTTATTCCAGTGATAATGAGTGTTGAGAGCAGAGAATATAGGAGAGAAAATGGGGAGAAAAGGACTCACACTTCCATTTGACTTTTACCTGTAACAAATACAGATGACATGTAGTTAAGTACCAGTTCCAAGGGGTGGTTCCTCTCTAATAGAAAAGTATGACATACTCAGCTCACAGTTTTCCACAAGCTGTCTTAACAGCTTTCAGGTACACCAAGGGGATGGAACCTCTCTTTTACTTCATATTGTTAGACACTGCTATTTTAAAATAATTGTTTCATCTTATACTTATTATTAAATTATTTTTTGCCTTTTTAATCCAGACTTTGTAATTCAAAGATTTTGATATGAAATATTTCTGTGGCAACCATCATTATTTGGAGAAATACATGCTCTCAAAAATATGGCCTTTGTGGGACATCTAGTGATATTAAGGTTTAAAAATTTAGCCATGATTCAAAGGGGTTATTATAAGTCACTGCATAATTAATTTCTAAGTGCTGTATTTCAAAGAGTAAGGATGAGATCTAGAATTCTTTATCCCTTCAGACATAGGTTCAGGCTCTGCCATTTTTGAAAGGTTCCAGATGAGACCTATGTAGGTTGACAACTGGGTTTTGGTTATAGTTCAGGAAATCAAAGGGTGAAGATACAGATACTAGTTTCTCAACTTCAGTGTACACAGGCACTATCTGGGTTCTGTCAAACAGACCTGGTTCCAGGACTCAGTCTCCAGGGAGTAACATTCCACAAATCCTATACGGGGACCTGAAACATGCATTTTCAACAAGAGGGCCTGGTGATTAGACCACACGTGGAAGAAAGTCACCAGTTCTGGGTTGGCGATCCTAACAAGATAACCCAGAATCAACAGTTCAACATGAATATCCCAGAAAAGTAAATTATAAATTTGTTTTAAAATATTTGTATTGCAGGATTTCATTAACAGTCTCACTGGGTAAAATGGGCTATCCAAGTCACAGTTTTGTTTTGTAATCATTGGCTAGATTATAGCTCTTTGAGAATTATCCTCCTCTGGGCACTTTGTGATGACAAGACAGTTTACATTCACTGTTTTGAATAAAAAGAAGAGAAAATGTATAAAACACAGAGAGAGGAAAAGGGCTTTCTTTGGTGTTTTTGTTGTGTAGATGTGTGTCTATGTTTTACTTCTTGTATTGTAAAAAGGGGTAACAAAATCTAGTTTAAAGGGCTACATTTAAAATTATTAACATTTTCAAATGATGAACACATAAAAATTCTGTGAATATTGCTCATTTTAGCTCATTGTAACCAAATTTTCTTAATAAAAACTAACTACTGGATAAGAAGATGATTAAAGACATGTCTGTTCCTCAATATGGAAATTATACATAAATAAAAGTAAGATGGAAACAAAGCAACCTAAAGAAAAATGCACAAAATAGATAATTTTCTTATTAATAAACACTTGGAAATTAGATGTCCATGTGCATGCAAAATGGAACAAAACACATAATGGGAAAACCTGTTAGTAGGTAATGATGGGTAATGTTAGTAGCTAACATACAATGGGTAAACCATATTTATCTTTGTTCTATTTTTTTAGGCAAGATTTAGGCAATACAATAAAAATTATATTTGTGCATTTAAATTTCTATAATTTTAAAATTGAGAACATTTTATTCATTTATTTTACTCTCTTCTCCAAAATTAAAGCTGGAAATTTAACTATGTTAAACCATCTGAATCCTACTCACTAAGAACAGACACACCTGCAGAAGATCTTGGGAACACAGCAGTTTCAATGGAATAATATTATTTAGTAAAAAAGAAAACCATATGTGAATCAACATTAACTGCTCTTAGCCCACATCAGGGATGATGGCTCCCTTGGCATCAATCTGAATTTTGAGCTGAGGAATTTGGCCTGAGCTTCTTCATGCTTAGCCAGGACAGATTGATAAAGAGGTACAACATTAGCTTAATCAGTTGCTCCATATTTCTAATTTTTTCTAAATATGTCCCTCATAAGTTTGTTTCCAATAAGTTTGTTTTCAATAAAAAAAAGACATCTTCATATATTTTTAGTTCTGAAATCAGTCTCCTATGAAATCAGCTCAGAGACTTGAGCTTCCCAAAGGTAATAGGAACTACTAACACATTTACTGGGTACTTCCTCTGTGCCAGGAACTAGACTAGGAGCTTACATATTTTATTTCCACTATTCACAGTAACATATCTAAAATAACTGTATTATTCCCATTGTATAGATGAGAAAAGTAAGTTTCAGAGAGGCTAAGTGATTTGCTCAATGGCAGAGTAATGACAGGGGCAGCCAAACACTTATGATATAATGAGCTATAAGCACTGAACCACCTCTTTCTACATTTTGTGCTGCATTTAGAGCAAAAAGTTTTTATTTAGTTTATATTATGTGCACTAGAGTTTACATGCACTGATTCTTTTAATGTTTCTCTTAACTCTGTGAGGAAGGTATTGTTATTATTCCCATTTTTCAACTGAAGAAACTGAGGCACAAAATATAGTGAAATGATGTGTCTAAAGTCTCAAAACTGATCAAAGGTGGACTGTGATTTCACTCAGGACTGTGATTTAACTTCAGATTAGGTGCTTTGATTTGTCATGATAAAAGAATATTAACAAGTTCCAAATAAACATTTTTTTAAATTTAGTTATTAAAATTACAACCATCTTCTGCAACTGTGTATATCACAATTTATCCTAAGTAATTCTAGCTGACAAAAACGATGATTCTAATCCTCTATCTGCTGAAAGATTTTCACAGAAGTTGACAAGACATTAGGGACATTGTGTTATATAAGATGACTCTTGAGTCTTCTCCAGTAGTAAAACAATTTAAAAATAACAAGCATTTCACCCTAAATACTTTTTTTCAAATATCTTATAATAAATAAATGGTACAACAAACAGAAAAATGAGAGATGCTGATAAACAATATTGTAGTGCTAAATGAGAAGACATTTTTTATAGATTTTTATCCAGCAACTTTTTCTGAGTTTTACCACGAACATTTGTGAAATATAAAGATAAAAATAATGAATCTGCTAGGGAGAAGAAAAAGGAAAGCACTTCATAAACAAGGATAAATCTAAGAGGGGAAAGAAAGGGCAATGTGTATAACATCTAGTAGTTTCAGATGCATCCATCGAATTTGAAGCAGAGGAAAAAGATGATTATCAATCTGTTTTGCGGGAACTGGTCATGATGTAACAGCTTGAGTTCAGAGACTTGATCTACAGAAGTCATAAGGCTTGTTAGCAAATAATAATTCCACTGAAAAAGAGAAAATTGTATGTATCTGCAGAGGAGAAACATTACAGCATTCTTTTGCTTTTAACGTGGCAAATACCAATGTTGAATTCAGACACATGCATTCCCAATTTTAAGTACTGAGCCACTCATAAGAAAGGAGTCTTTTGGCTTTGGTGTCTTTTTCTTTTTCCACCCCACCCCTCACTCTCCTGGGAGTTCAGCCCAGGACAATTACAGGGTTGCTATCACAGCAGCTGTGCCTGTTGCATGGTGCTGACTTTCTGCATGCAGAAATGTGGACTCCAGAGAGTTATGAGG
Organism: Galemys pyrenaicus; assembly: GCA_019455555.1. Taxonomy (NCBI): domain Eukaryota; kingdom Metazoa; phylum Chordata; class Mammalia; order Eulipotyphla; family Talpidae; genus Galemys; species Galemys pyrenaicus. Next base: position 19,693,220 of record JAGFMF010011861.1, read on the forward strand.
GTGTGAGTTAACATTATGTATGATTCTGTCTTCTGAGAAGACACAGGTTTATTGTGTGATAAGGAAAAAATTGTGAGAGAAGTTCTTAGATTTTGATTGTTGGTGTGGTTTTACTTAACCCCCAATACTCTGAAATGGTCTGTGTAGAATTAATGAAATATGCAAATAACTCAAAGCATTTTTAACACCTAATATCTGATCCCCGAGTGTAATTTAATGAACAAACAGAAAAAGGAAAGAAATGGCAAAATTCTTTGCTTTTTTTTTCAACTGAATGCATTTTTTAAAAGATAACATCAGTTTAAGATTTCACATTCTCTCTCAAGCTATAGGACCTATTAAGATGACTTTTTTAAAAGTTTCCTTTGGTCTCTTTCTTACAATTGTTTGGTCCATCTAAAAGTCAGTTTCTACATTCTAAACTTGACTCTCTGCTTGCTACTGTAAAGAAAAGATTTCTATACAACCTTTAGAAACTTCAAAAATGCGTGGTGTTTAAGATTAGGTACTCATTGTGACTGCAATCAAAGCTTGGTATCACAGGCTAAATGATTTTTTTCCCCTTTGAAATAAAAATACTGCAACTTTGGTGGCATGGCACTATTGAAAACAGCTTGCCATATGCCTTTGATTTCACTGAGAGGCATGCCATCTGCCACCACATTCAATAATGATTTTTTAAAAAATATAGAAGAAGGAGGAGAAGGAGGACAGAAGATTGTGATCAAATGCTATAATGTCCCCATTATGTGGAGCTCAGGATCTGAGCTGGTGCTAGTTCAGATTACCTCTACTCATGAAGGCAAAGCCAGACGACATCAACTAAATCCTCCCTTTTTCTGTAGGCGATGAACTGAGTACAGTGTAGTTCACTCAGCATGATTATTGATATAGGTTTAGAAAAAGGTCTTTGATATGAAAGTAAAAGCCAAAGATCCTAGGGCAGTTTATATTTTAAAGGAGTTTTGGCCCAGGGACTAGGATTAAAACAGGGAGAACTTGCTTATACACAGTTAATTTGTTTGTAAAAATTCAATACCATCATGGGGGGAGGGAGTGTTGGAAAAGAAGTAATGGCAAGAAATCAGAGACTTTGAGAGATGTATTTATATTGAGGCAAATAACTAAATCTCCTTTGGTACTATATTTTATCAAGTTTGATATGATCCCAGTGTATATTTTTAGTCTACATAATAAAATTACTGTGATAAATCTCTTAAGATGATTCCCAGAGAACAGAAGTCATTTTTCTAAGAAGCTTAAAAATAAAAATCTTTCTCATATGTAGACTGCCCCCACAGTCAATGTTTTGCCAGAAAATTTAAAAGCATAGAATAAATTGTAAATTTTACAAAAAAAAATGTTTATAAATAACTGTGTCTTTTGGTTTGGCTTGAGAGAGAAAAACCTTCAAACCCTATGGGTCAAATTTTGGCTTAGAGGACACCATATAAACAACACAGCTGTGTTTTTCACCAAAAGTTTCCTTGTGAAGGGAAAAATAATATTATTAAACTGTAAAAAATGGCTTTGAGAATGAAATGCATTTCAGAAATCTACAACCAATATTCCATAGTTGTCTCCCACCTCTTAGAGTAGAAGTTATTTGAAATGCTTTATCCTAGATAGCCAGGGAAAACAAGTGGTTACCTAGTAATTAAATATCCAGTCCTTTTCTAAGAAAGGAAATTTAGTCAAGGGGTGTGCAGTTTCCCAAAACTAACTAATTATGAGCAATAATTCTATTTGCTGTGCTGTAGAAATTTCATATTGTCATATACTGAAAAATATTACCTTGGCACCTAGAAAACCATTAGGAGTAGTTTAAAAAGAAGCTAAGTAAATAATTCATAAAACTTTGGGAATTTGTGTATTGTCTTATAATTTACTGAGAGTGTATTTTTACCTGTTTTATCTATAAAACTCACCTAATTAGAATCCAGTTTCTAATAAGAGTTGAAATCAGAGGTGAACAGAAGTTTATGACATGTTGGAGCTCCTTACATTTCACATCTTCCCTCTTAGCCAAAGACACTAATGTTTCACTTTCAGAGTTTGATATATAATCCCATATAGTTACACTCTTGTTTTCCATCTTCTTTGAGTGGAAGTGCTTTGGAAGTGGAAGTCCTGTGACATTTTAAACAGCAACAACTCTATAAATGAAGGATCTGAAAATTTAGAATGGAAAGTAAGAGAGGTGTCTTTATATCACAGGTTGACACACGTGACGTGATAGGTGGTACATACATGAAATAAATACTAGAGTAAATGAGACATCCTTGTTAATATCATACTTGGTTTACTAAATGATACTTTGATGGGTACAGTTAGAGAATCATACATTATATGACAGTATTCACAGAATAAATATTTCATAATTTGTTAATCAGGTCAAATGTGTGCATGTAACTTTGTTTTTCATATTTTGAAAGGACAAGTTCATTAGGAAAAGGGGAAAAGGAAAAGAAAGACACCTGCATAGGCAAGGTGGGCAGGGGAGCATGTGCACGTAACTTCTTAAAACTGTTAGCATAGCACAGTGACGTTGGAGAGTTTTGATGACTGAAATCATAATCATTCCTAATTATTCAATTTTTTAACTTATTTGTGAAGGTCTAAATTTGGAAACTTTTTTGTTGTTGTGGCCATAGAATTTGAGATATAAAGAATACGTCAAACATAAGGTGTCTCCCAGGGAAATCCTCAAGGTGTCTGAATTTCTAGGAGAAAATTAAGATTCCTGAACAATATACATCTGAATGATATCACACCTGCTATTTCTAGAAATACATAAATCTATTAATAGAAAAAAGAAAAAGAGGCAGTGAGAAATTTTTTAAAAGCAAGAAAAGTAATTTTATAGTAAAACAAAACTCTTCTTCACAGTGCCACGTTGTGGGGAAATGCTTAAGTCTAAATTCCCTGGAGAATTGAGATTCTGGGTCTGTCTCCTGCCAAGAAAAGAATTGGGATGTGGATGGAAGGATTGAGACACCCTGATCTATCCCTTGTCTACACTTTGAAATAAGCCTGGCAGAAACAAGAGCCCTTCCTTTGCTGGGCAATATTTCCTTCATTTTAGTGGTTATGTTAATAAAACTTTGGCACGTTTTCTCCATGCCAATGAAACATTACCCACAATTTTTCCTATATAAATCACATAGCAAATAAGAAGGTCAGATGAGATGATTTCCAAGGTCTCTTCCAGTTTTCACATGAGAATTCGATGATAAGTGACAAAAGTCAAGGTGTAATTTTAATAAATGAAAGTTGGAATTATTTCTTAAAAATCCATGATTCAGGGACAAGAAGTTAGGAGAATGCTTGGCTAACATTCTACAACCAATTTTCTATTAAATTTGACACACAGTTGTTTGATACTTGTTTATATTCCCTGCTCCCCATTTTTTTTTTTTTCTTCTTTTCCGGTTGCTCTTTTTTTCACTCGCCAGTGTAGAAATTTGTTTGGCTCTTTTCCTCCCTTTAATGACTATATTTAAAAAAGGATTTGGCCAGGTGCCTAGAGACTCTTGGGTGTTGGGTGCCATATAAACAAAATTAATTACTAATTTCAGTGCCAATCACTGGCAATGAGAGGCCAGTGCACCAAAAAAGAAAAAAAAGGGAGGGAGAGGAGGGGAAGAAGGAAAAATAAGAAAAGAAAAAAAGCAGTAGTGAAAACTTTAATAAATATAAATATGCCTTTTTATGCAAATCAAGATTATACAAAAATTAATAGAAATAATCTCACACTTAAATAAGTTAGAAGTATATTTTATGAGTTTTAAAATATGTTTTTATATATTGCATTCACATTATTTCATTTGGTTGTCAAAACAACCTCACATGCTTGCTATTATAGATATTACTAACCTTAATTTTTAAAATTAAGAACCAAGTGTCAGAGCAATTCAGCTGTGACACAATATTTTTAATTTACTTAACAAAATCAACTAAGTGCCAGATTGATAGTTTTAAGAATTACTAACAATGCCAGTTTCCCCAGAGCTGAGGAGCTTATTGGGTACAGTCATTTTGCACTAAAACGAAACATTCCTTGGCAAACCAGGAAGGCTAATATTCCTGATACTCCCTTTGACTTGTTGGTGCCATTTTGGTCACCTAAGCAGCACAACCTGCCTCAGAAGCCACACAGTTACAGTTCAGTGACTCTGTGCCAGATGGAGATCTGCCACTTTCTTTCTTTGCTCTTTCTTCGCTCAGGACTTTTCTTTCTGGACCCCACTCAAAACAATTTTGACTGTTCTCGTCAGTGTTGTCAGTAGTCCCCTAGCCAGCAAAAAATAGTTCTTCTGCCCCCAAATTCTCTGAACTATTTAAAATTTTAATTACTGGCTATTTCCTTTGATTTGTTTTTTTTTTTTCCTCTTGCCTTTCTCTCTCCTTTGGTCATGCCCTGCATTTACTCATCTAAATCTCCATCGCGCCTTTACTTACATGCATAGCTACAATATAATGACTTGACACAGGGATGTGTCTGAAGGGAGAGCCTCTCTACTCCTCACAATCCCACTAAATATATACAGATGAACCAAACCTTTATTTTTTCTGCAGCCAATTCCTCCTCTTGACTTGCCTATCTCTGCTGTTGTACATCTCTCCTTAACTGGTTCAAACTCAGCTGCTGATTCCTTTCACCATATCTAGAGTGGAAACTCTTTTCAGGAAGCAACTCTTTGCACTGTAATTCACATTTGTCCTTTCTTTACTTCCCTTCTGTTGCCACCAGAACAAAGTTCCTTTTAACCTTTCCATTGGGTTACTGTTTTAATCTCGAAGAACCAGCTACAACCTCCTCCTCACCTTTCATTTCTCCCTTCACTCCAATGTAATCTACTCTGTCCCTGCTTGAAGTATGTTCTGGTCTTCATGCCTTATGGTCTTTTACATATGCCTCATTCTTCAGCCCAAATAAACCACTGGCTTGGCAAGTCTTTCTTCTCTATGCATTTGCTTATGTTCTTCCATATGTGTGGAATATTTTTGTGTGTCAAAATCTTATTTGTCTTTCAAGTCAATCTTAAATTTCAAAGTTTCACAAAAAAAATTGCCATTTCAAAAGGATGTGAGCATTCCATGTTTGAATTCATTTCACTTTGTACTCCTGAGTGACTTATCTCATCTGCTGTGTATTAAAACTATTTGCGTCCTTCTCTCAGTCTTCAACTAGATGGTATAATCCTTGAGACCAAGATTGTATCTGACCCATTCCAGGACCCTTGCACAATCTAGCAAGTGTTCATTAGGTTTTTATTAAAGATTGAATTGCTTTTTTCCAAATTCTGGCTTTAATATTGCATTTTGTAAATAAGTCACTTTGGATATTTGAAATGACACATGGGACTTAAACAAATATAAAATGAATGCATGAACATTACAATAATAAAGAAGTTCTCAAACACTCAAGAATAACCAGACATGATTACTAAGTTTCTAAGTGCAGAGGCCTTCACATCAGGAGCTTTACTTTAGTGTGTATGTTTGTTCAAACACATGTTGTCAGCCCAGCCAGCTCCTTAACAGCTCCCCCGCAGAAAAGGCCATAGAGAAAGAGAGCTATTCCTGGATAGGCAATCACTTGCTTTCAGAAAATGGACTTGAATAATTTTTCAGGTGGTTGAAATTGAATGGGTATCACAGTGCAGGAAGAAGGTATAGTTTTAACCTAAATGTTTCTCCCAAATAGAGGGGACCATATTGTAAACATGAGGTTCATGTAGTTTGAGAATTGTATATATTGGGGTCTTAGAATAATCTCAAAAGTAACCCCTCCATTTGCACCTTAAAGGGTTTCACTTTAATTCATTTGGAATCAATGAAAATGTTGAAACCATAAAGTTCATCACAATATTTACTTCACCTTCATGGAGACAATTTCCAAAAATAGTAAAGTTGAGGAATAGAATCATTTTTTTTATGAAGTTTTCAAAATAATCTCCTAAAGGCTTTGGGTGTGCATCTGGAGAAAAGAACAAGAGATTGATGAGAAGAAAATCATATTATATCTTACCTTATCCACTGCTCCCTCGCCTTTGAATTCTCTCCTTCATATCAAGTTTCCTCAAGCCAGGCACGAACCCTTCAGAGACTGCTACTTCAGGCAGGGCTGTAGATGCCTGGAGGATTGAGACTTAGTCTTTGCATCTTAATTACAGCTGACTCCTTTCCCCCTGTTCCTAGCTGAGTTATATGAAGGAAAGGGAGAGATGAATGAGTGACCCATGCATCTGACATCTAATATCTGCTACTTCAGATTTGGGGTTTGATTTAGTGTCTCTATCAAAGAGTTTGAGGAAACAAAGTCTTTTATCTTCTTTAAATACATCCATGCACTGACACACGATTTACCTTCTCTGGCAGTTTTATTATTCAGAACAATGGGCCTTTTCACTTGTGCAATATTTTGGCTTCTCTCTTTTCGCTCACATTTATAAACAAAATCATACAGTTTGGTAGCTTATACAAGGGTAGTACAATGCCCAGCACTAAGATCACTGCGATGTTGCTGTTGTCATTTTTAAATAAGGTATATAAATGAAGGCAAGTTAGTCCTCATTTTCATATATAAATAATGACCTGAATTTAGTACCTTAAAATAACCTCTTTTGTGGATACATTGTAATTGTTACCTCTTTATCCTTTGATTTTTATAAAATTTTCTATGAATTTGTGCTTATGAGCCATGAAGGCCTCCACACTGCACACAGCAAGAGTAATGAGTCACCCCACTGCACTCCACTGAATCTGGGTACCCCGGGTTGAAGCTGCTCCTTCCCAAAAGACAAGGCATCTCTTGCTCACCAAAAGGCATTATCTGTTCCTCTAAACTTCTCCTGGCATTGCATTGGCCAAGGCTATATTTTTTCCTACGTGACCTCACAGAAGGGGCTTTTTTTTCCCCTCTAATTTGCTCACAGACATAATATAAGCTAGCTATATGTTGGCTCTGTGGATATATAAACACACATGTGGCTCATGTGTGTTCCTGGATGAATGGTGAAAACAAAATGCAACCAGGAGTAAGCATGATTCACTAATGAAAAGGAGAAAAATTCACACAGTATTTGCTAATCTAGAATTGACCTGCATTGAAAGGCATTTACTGGCATTGAAAGTCAATTAATGGCAATAACAGAAATTGGGAAGACACTTGGGACTCTGATAGAAGGTATTTAGAGGGGTATGTTCCACCAGGGAAGGTGTTATGGAGTGAATGGGGCCTCCAGGGAAGGGGGTGACATGTATCTTTTGAGTCACTGCCAAGAGCTCAGGTCCAAGGAATAAGTGAGTGATTATCACGAAGTAGAACACTCCATGGTGAAGTATGTCACTGAACAGAGTAGTTATTGAAGTGTGAGTTGGAATTGCAGGGTGAATGCAATTCCTTAGTTTAGTAGGGAAATTCCTGAAGCAACTAAGGGTACCAAAGCCCTGTTTTAATGGAAAGACTGTTCTTGGAAGAAATAGACAAACTTCATTGTTACCTTCTTTGTCTTGCTTGGGGTGCTGATGGAGAAAATCAGCTTCTTTCCAACAGATGCTACACTGATTCCATGGTCTCTGTCTGCAACTGGACTTCATTTCCCTACAGTCCTGGGTCTTCCCTCTCCTGCCCTATTGGAGCTGCCTCAACACTTCTCCACTGTGACCAATATCTGACCCATTTATTTTTAGTAGATATTAACTAATATATTACAGAGAAATTGAAGATGAACTACTGATACCTTTCTTTACCTTCCTTATTCATTCATTTAATAAGTATTGGTTAATACTTGCAGTGTGCCAGGTACACTAACAGGTACAACCCATAAAGCAATGAACCATGAAGAGAATGGTGCCTTGAAAACAAATATCAACTCACAGAATTTCATTCCTTGTCTAGGGACAATAACTACATCCCACAGTTGCCCTTTGAACTCACTACATCAATTAGAACCACTTGCATCCACATTCTTACTTCCTGCCTACTTTATTGAATCTTATTATTAAATCTTATTAGATTTATTGCTTGCTGTTAGATCCTGTGTTCTGATTCTTATCTCACAAGGCTTTCTCTGTGATTTATTAAAAACTTTCTCCTCTCCTTTATTAGTTTTTATCTGTATCTTCCTATCAGCATGTAATATTCAGTTGTCCTTTTAAAAAATATTCACCCTCAAATTCAAGTTACTGATCTCTTTCTTTAACCCTCTTCCTCACAGATATCATGGACATGTTGCTGGTTTTTGGCATATCTGCCTTCTCACCTCCATCTTAAAATTGCTAAACTTGCTCTCACAGAGTCACTAATTCCAGTGAGTAGATTTTAGTTCATATCTTAATGACTTTCTGGTAGCACTTTAAATGTTAAACAAACTTTCCCAAATGAAAGATTCCCTTTGTTAGGGATTCTAACACAATAAAACTCTGGTTTTCCTGTGAAGTTTCTGGCCATGGATGCTCAGTCTCCTTTATGAATGGCTCCTCCCCTGGACTGCCGGGAAGTGCTGGGTGCTGTGAGGCCCTCATCTCTTTACTCTGTCCACCTTCCTCAGCTGATCTCCACTGTGAAATGGTTGCAGTTATTTTAACAAGAGAATTTCAAACCTTAATATGCAGAAACATCAACTTTAACATTTCAATACTCCAGATAATTTTGAGTTAATTCAGATTAACCTTAGTATTAACTGAACGAAACACTGTATTTTCAGCGATGGCAGAAAATTATGTCTGAATTATTCATCTTGGCATTCCCAGATTTTAGCAGGTTATCTATTACGGGACAGTTTATTTAAGATTTTAGAACAAATGATTGTATATTTGGGCAACTCTCATACCTCTCTCTTTAGCCCAGATTTCATTATGCCTTCCCTACCATGTCAACCCCCATCTCAGTGATAAAACCAATTATCCATCGATACAAATGAGGAAGTTAAACCCTCCACTCCTTTCTATTGTCAGGGTCCTACTCCAGAACCATAATTTCTGAACTTGCTCACTTTGATGCTATTTTAGATAGTCACACTGACTCTGTTCTTCAAGTTTCCTTAAGCAAAAATTAGAACACTACAGTGATATGACTTGCCTGATCTTTTATGAGACAACCTCTATAAACCCATCTTCAACATTATTTAACTCTATTCATTGCAACTAATGTGTTATTCATAATGAAATTGGGGAAGAATTTTTCATTCTAATGTTGTTTCCTTTCACAAAAACTTTATAATACATATTTATGTAAATTCCAGTTCCAAGTGGGAAATTTCATTTTAGTTTTCACTATATAAGTAATTTTTGCTCCTTGATTACACAATTCCCAACTCTCAACCTTTGTTACTTTAATCTGGCATTTCTGATACAGATTATTTTATTACATTCAATTAACATTTACTAAATTTATATGATGTGTATTTTCCTTCTGAAAAATTTTTAAACTTTGAATTGTTTCATAACAAAATATTTTTTCAACTTTTCTCTAACTGGTTTCAGTGAAAATATTTTTCTTTAGCTTGTTTTGTTTCATTTCTCATCCTATTGAAGCTTATCACTAAATAACTTTTCAAGAATGTGGACGGATAATATGTTTTCTAGTTCTAATAAAACCTGAAATTATCTTTCTGTTACCTACAACACGGTTTTATTAGATAAAATATTCTTAGGTGACAGAATTTTGTTATCCCCTCAGTATTGTTTTTAAATAGTCATTTTGCATCAGACAACTCAACACCAAACTCAATTTTCTTTCTTTGAAGGTAAATTATGTTTGTCTACTTAGATAATTATGAAGTATTTTCATCTGTGCAGTTCAATATTTTTTATTTTGTGATCAGGTGGGGATATATTTTCATTGATTTTTTTCCCCTGGAATAGCATGAGATTTTTTAATCCTCTTTTGAATGCTAGATACCTAAAAATATCACCAAATCAACCTCTTAATAAGACAAGCTGATCTTTCTGCTTACTGTCATAAGGAAGCTCAGTACCTCTATGGTGTTCATAGCATCTCTGTGGGAAGAGGGCACAGTGAGCATATTTATGAGATGTTAAAATCTACTTTAGGGCATGCCTTTCAGTGCATAGGTAGATAAAGAAGGAAAGGATTTTTGAGAGAAGAGATTCGAAGTGTATGGGGGAAAATATGACCACAATGCTATTATCACGTCTTAAACTTAATAACATTTCTCATTATCATTAAATAGGAGTGTTCAAGATCCCCAGCTTTTCTAGTAAATTTTGATGGAAAAAAAAGCTGTTTTGGGTTATAAACATTCCTTCAGCATGTTCTGTCAAAGAGTATATGGTTTTTTCAAGACATATCTGAAGTGATTGATAAAGTTACTGTACATTTATGTTCCTGAACCTGAGTTTCTGGGAATAATAAAGCCAGGTTAATGTAGACACCGGCAGTGTGAGTGTTGATGATTACAATGTTTACTGCAAATATACATCTTTACTCAAGAAAATATGAATCTCACATGGATAGGGAGTTTCCCCTGTTTGTTTGGAATTTTCCTTTGGGATGGGTGATCACTCATGTTGACATCTCTTCTCTGTCTTCCAGCTCTATCCCCTTCTTGTTAGCATGCTGATGGAGGGGCATTCAAGACCCCCAAACATGCATCCTCTAAATGGGTTCTGCCATTCACCATATAAACAAAAAGCATACTTTTAATGTGAAAGAACTTTAATAGGATAGTGTACATAGAAAGAAGAGAAGAGAAATAATATAGTTTCCCAAAGAAGAACCCAAAGTTACCTATGGCCTCATGCCCTACCAAACAGTGTCAACCCACAGCAGACCACTAAAGTTTACCACAAGTCTAAGGTGAGGGCAGAAGGAGCCAGGCAAATCTGAAAGGAAAGAAGCAAATTGAAAGTACAAGTCAAGGTAACAGCTGCTACTGTCACCCTCCCCATGGGTCTTTCACCCACATCTCCTCCAAGTGTCTCTATGAGTCTCAATTCCATGAATCTCTTTCCATGCCTCCCATGTCCCTGGTATAAGTTCAAGGCCAAGCAGCAATTGAGGCTGCTTCTTCTTATGACTCTCTGCTCCATGTACCTCCTCCCAGTCTTCCCTCTAAAGTCTTTTTCCCAAGCCCTTGCCACTCAGCTCTGCAATGCTTTAGGTGGAGCGGGCAATATGGAACTTCCTTTTAGATTATACTGTTACATTCTCAATTGAAAATGTAATTTTCAATGACTCCTTGTTATTTTTGCAACATTTTGAAAAATCTAAATAGGTTTTTATTTCACATCAATATCAAGTTTCTGCAGGATCAGTTCTATTCTTTAATGTTTTTAATGCAAATGTGAATATAAACTCAAACTTATCATGTAATATCCATTTTCATTTTTACTCACCTCAGAATGACCTCTTCTGATGGGATGGCATGTCCTTTGTACTTCTCTGAGGGCTTTGAATAGTCTTTTAAAACATTTTTTCATACACTGGCTAATTTGCAGTTATATTACTCAAGTGATTCTTACAGATCATTTCCTTTTCCTTGTAGCATTTGACACAGGCTCTAGATAATTGTTCTATTTCTCTCTTTCTGTGTATGTGAATATGTGTCTGTCCCTCCCCCTGCCTCTTTTGCCATCTCTTATTGTTATTATTTTTCCCTTTCATTCTCTCTTCATCACTCCTCTTGTCCTTGAGTAAAGCAAGTTAGTCCTTTTTCAGTGTTTACCAGAAGTTAAAAATGAGGGAGTTGCCTGATAAACTTTCCAGCCACAAGCATGTAGCTATGGATCTTCTTTAAGACCTCAACTCAACTCATTTCTTCTTGAAACACTTTCTTCCCCTGATTTTTACCTACTTTTCTGCTAGTCTTTCACGGTATTCTTTGTGGTCCTTACATTACTTTCAATATTCAAATGTTAAAATGTCCCAGGGCCCTATCTTGACCTCATTTTACTTACCTCCACATCATTAAACATTTACACACTGATTAACTTAAGATATATATATGAATGCACACACACATTATCGTTGGGATTCTAGACTAACTTATCAAAATAACTACCCAGTACTGCCTTTGGTTATCGCACAGGCAAATCTAACATAATCAAAGTAAAATTAGTGATTTTTTCCCCTTAAATTCTGATCTTTGTGACAAATGAACTCTCAACTCTTTAAAGCTTCAAAATTCAAAACAGTTCTTAACTGGTCTCTTTCCTTCGGTCTACTTCTAACCAATTAGTAACTTCTATTTAAACTTTATTGATTAACTACTTCATAAGTCCTACCTTCAAAATAGATCCCAAACCTTACATGATCTGCCCTTTATTCATATAGTCTGCTTTTCATGAAATTCTGGGCATGCACACAACTTTGCATGAAAGATTTTTTTCATTCATTTCATATTTAGTCTTAAATGTCTCAGTTAGGTGATTCTAAAACAGCTTTCTAAGTACAGATGATATTCAATAACCCTGGTGTTATTCTAGTAGCTCATATAAATATCTGATTTTTATTTTTGTTTTCTTATTTTGTACTCTTTCTAATTGAAATATTACTCAAGTAAGACAAAGGACCTTATTTGTCTCTTTTTAACTTCACATTTTTGGTTCCCTGAATATTTCCTCACATAAATTGTCATTTGATAAATATCTCCCAATTAAGGAAATCTATGACCTAAGGATAGATATTGATGTGCTCAATTCCCTAATCACTTCACAGGTTTTGTCAAACTTTGACCAAATAAGAAGGTGCTCAAAATATAACACATAAAAATATATACTTCAGTGTGTTACTATCAGAAAGTACCTTATGTCATTCACTGGCTAACTTTCACTAATGAATGTCAAAGACCTATCTTCTGGAAAGCTCTGTGCCATGCTGATCTTTTCTAACATTTTTTGTTCTTCTTCTTGCTGGGACTATTTTCATTATCTGCCTGGGTTGAGTTTGGGACACTAACTCACAAAACATCACATGAGAGGAAGAGAGAGTGCCCAGGTCTGTGTATGGTCATACCTCAGTCTAAAGTTACAGATTGGGTAAAAAAAGTATCATAGTTCATTTTTTATATAAGTATATGATATTGTTAGGGGGAAAGGTAGTCCTGAATGGATTACACAAATGGGTGTGTGGACTCCAACCCCCACTCCAGACCACCAGTGTTCCAGAACCACAAATCCAATAAGATGATTATCAAAGAGTGGATCACTAGGACCTGAGGGTGGAGTTAAGCAGCCAGACTGGCTATAAAACCAGAGAGGTGAGCCTTGGGTTCTCTCTTCCTTTGGAGCCTTCTCTCTTCCTTTCAAGCCAGCTCTCAACAAGCCACTGCTTAGAAGATCTGGTAGAATATTTACGGATTTGTATCCCTCTCTTTCCCTTATTATTACTATTTTTATTATTACTATTTTATTCCCCTTCTTTCGAAAAATAAAACCCGTTAATAACTTTTGTCACGTGTACCTGAAGTTGGGACTTATTATAAAAGTCTTCTGAGCGCGCAGGTGAGGACCCAGTAAGGGAAACCCATTTTATATTAGGGTTGCCCTGTAACAATATGAAACCAAGGCTTTAAAATGACCTGAAACTAGGAACATTTTTTCTCAACCCATTTCCCTATTTCCATCTACCTAATAATTATTTTCAATCTCTTCCATATGGTGTGCATTTGTCTCTGCCTCATTTTCTTTAATAATAAATAACTTTTCTTTGGAATAATTTTAAATTTGCAAAAAATGTCAAAGACAGTACAGCGTCTTCATTGGTCCCTTACCCAGTATCATTAATTTTTCTTATCTTATAGTATCATAATATACAAAAACAACACTGCTTTCCAGAATTTCTTCTTCCTCAGGGAAATCTCACTTATTCTCTTCAAGCCCTTCAACTGATGAATCAGATCAGGCCCACCTAGATTAAGTACAGTCACCTTTGCTTAAAGTCAAGTGATGGTAATGGTTAATCACATTTACAAAATACCTTCACAGCAACACCTAGATCAGTGCCTGATTAAATAAATCTGTACTTAACCAAGTCAACACATAAAACTAACCTTCACACCAGAGTTATGAATTTCTGAAAGAAAAAAGAGGTGCATCACATCCTATATGGGGAGACACAATATTCATGTGACATTCCTGTGATATTGACTGTTAACACTTGGCCGAGGCAGCACGTGCCAGGGTTCTCCACAGTAAGTCTATCATTTCTCTCCTTCCCTACTCTTTACTTTGGAAATGAGTCACAAATCCTAGAATTTTCTGGGGAGTTGCAGGAATTAAACGCTACCTTCTGTTTGGGGGGAGTGTTTACATATATTGTATGGAATTTTCCTGTAAGAAACAGTCTTTCTCTCATTTATTTTTTTACTTAGTCACTTATTTTTGTCAGTATGGATTCATGTATGTACTTTGAATTACAATCTAATACTACATTCTATTATTGCTTAAGTTGGTCCACTTCTGGTCATTGGGAGCTCTTTCAGGGTGATTTTCATGTGCCTTTGTCATGTCCATACAGTTTTGCTTTTTGAGCACTTCCTTGCTTCCTGGTACTTAATGTTACTGCAGGCTCATCTTTTTTTTTTTTTGTCCCTGTCCCAGACTTAGAGTCAATCACTTGTCTAAGGTGTCATATTGCTTTTATTGACAAATGGTGATAGAAACTAAGCTCCAGAAGTGGCATATACTTATTACTACTGGGGGCATCACTGCTTCTGGGTCCTCTTGGAGCCCAGACCTAGGCAATATATTTACTTACACTAACTGGGGATCTTTCATTGTTTCTCTATGTATTCAGCTTGGTCTATACTAAACTCAACATGAGTTTATACTGATGTCTCTAACTCTAATCAAGCAATACAGGGTTCATTCTAAACTTCTCTTATTTATCTCCAACATCCCAGCAGTAAGAAACTTGGCCTCCACCACCTAGTATCACTTTACTGACTTGTTCAACCCTAGTTTAAATGCAAAGCAGTTCCAGAATTATTAATCTTTTCCTCCATTAGAAACAAATGTACCAACTAGACACAATGTTTTATATTACTATTTTTAAGTTTGCAGACATTTTTTTCTTTTATTTGTTTGCATACATAACATGCTTAAAATTTTATTGTAATCTTTAGAGTTTACAAACCTTAAACCAAGAGATGTTTTAAGTTCATTAAGCTTTGTTATATGAGAAATAGAGAGTTTTATTTCAAGTTAAGTTTTGTTTCTTATGTACTTAAGCAAGACAGAGACCACTTTGCTCTTGATATCTCAGATCAAGTGTGCATGAATATCTGTGTGTTTATTGGGGAAGGGGTTGAATTTATTTTTAAATAGTTTATTATCTCATACACCTTGCTATCTTCTCTCCTTGACTCCACATAACTCAGTTTGTTTAAATTGCAAATAGGAGAAAATGTATTCAGAAAATTCTTAAATAAAGTACAATCACCTTTTAGAGAGATAAATAGAATTTGATTATTCCTTCCACTATGACAACTTTCTGTTGGGAAAAATTTCTGTTGGGCAGTTGGATGAATTTAGAAAACGAATGAACTAAAAAATTAAAATTCACAACCACATCTCACTATATAAATTTAAGAGAAAGGATTCTTGAATTAGCAAATCGCTCACTATAAAGATGTCAGAGAACTTTTGATTAACTTTCATTCTTCAAATAAAATAATAGAACACATGATTTTGCCTCATTTGCAACTTTCTGGCAAAATGATACACCTGCTTTAACCTGTATGTTCAGGTAACACAGCTTCAGACAAATTTTGGAAAGACTGCTGTCTTGACAAATATTTTTGTCAACTAAATGCATACAATTCATTTTGAACAATTCCTGCAATAAGAGAGAAACAGAAGAATTTGTAACTTTACTAAAGAGAAGCGAAGACACTAAGGGGTGAGGATGATTTTTTTTTTAAATAAACCTGGTAAAAATCTTCCTCTTTTCAATGCCAGGCCCAGAGAGGGGCCCACAGAGGTCTTTCAGATATCAGGTTTTGTAATTCAATCTTGTGTTTGCAGTTGAATGTCCCTGTATTCCTCTTATCTCTTCACTAAAAATAAATGTGGTTAATGTTAAGAGGATGTGAGCTCTTTGGGAAAATATTCAATGGAATGATTAATTAATCAAGAGAAAGGTTAGGCGATAAATGAAATGAAAACCAGTGTTTTTTTATTCAGCATTCAAAAACACATTTGACATTTTGCTGTAAACTATATGTTTCTAGCAGCTGTTAGATTGATTGTTTTGCCAGTATCTAATTGCAGATGTTGGCAGCTGGAAATTAGAAGCAAGTAATAGTTTCTTTAGGGGATAGAATTAAATTGTGTGAAAACATGAGATTACATCATGTTTTCTCAGTCATCTTCAAAACTGCTGTGAAGAGCGAAGTTTTAGAATCTCTTCTAATTATTATAAATGTCTGAGAACCTTAAACATTAAAAAGCTTTAAGCCTCTACTAGTTATAAATAAAAAGCATGTCACTTTTCATAAGTAAATTAGATGAAAAAGAAGACTAGACTGGTCAGAGCAAAGAAAGAAAAATAAAGATTTATTTGAATAATTAAATAAAAGAGGAAGTTTTATTGAATTATTCAGATAATTGCTTCAATTCTTCCACTTAGCCTTGCCTGTGAAGACCTGACAAATTGCCCTTTTCTCCTACATTTAGTCTCCAGAGCAACCAAAAAGGATGCTGACAAACAATAATTTTGCATTATAAAATAGTCTCAGTAAGTGACAGCAATTTCAAGATTAATGTTTTGGCCTCTTGAGAACAGATTTCAGGAACAAAAAGGTACTCTTAAAACTTTCTTTTTCTTTAACTCTTTTCTAATGCTGGTCACTGTCTTGCAACAATATTTTCCAATCAAATAGACTGTTCCTCCAGTCACCAATTACTTCCCCCTCCAATTAGGAATAAAGAGCGTCTATTCCTAAAGGTATAGTTTATATTATGCAACTCACTCTGCTAGCCACTTAGTCTAAGTCTCTAGGGGTGCTTCTTTAAGATTTATATTCAGGTGTGGGATAGAAGATAAAGGCAATACAGATGGACATTTTAAAACAAACATACCCAAGTTTTCACTAGTGAAAGGCACTGTTAAGAGAATGAAAAGTCAAGCTATATACTGGGAGAAAATTTGTAAATCATTTACATGAAAAAGAATTCCCAACATTTAATAAAATAGGAAACAACCTAATTTTAAAATGGGCAAATACTTCACCAAAGAGTCTTGAGTAGCAAATAAGAGCATGAAAAGATGTTCAACATCATTAACCATTAGGGAAATGCAAATTAAATGTATAATGAGATACCACTATGTACCCATGAGAACAGCTAAACTTTAAAGTACCTAACAATGCCAAGTACTAGCAATAATGTAAAGCTATTTTATAACTAACCAATGCTAGTGAGTATGCAAAAAGTCCAGTGTTTTATATTTCAGTGTACACTTGGCCATGTGACTCAGCAATCCCACTGCCAGTCACTTATTTAGAAAAACAAAAATGTATGCCCATGTAATGGCTGCCCATGAATGTTTCTATCACAGCTCTGTTCATAATCACCCAAAATGGAAGCAACTATGTCTTTTTGTGGTTGAGTAGATAAATAAAACTGTTCATTCTTATAAAGGGATACTATTCAGCAATATAAAGGAAAGATGACCTAATATATACAACAACATGGAATCATCTTTTAGAAGTTCATCTTTATATTGAACTTAAAAAGTCAGTTTCCAAAGTTTACATACTTAATGAGTTTATTTTTATATGACATTCTAGGAATAAGAAAAATTATGGAAACAAATTAGTAGTCACCATGGCAAGGGGTCAAGGGAGGACTTGCTATTCTCTATCCTAATTCTAGTAGTTGCCACATGAATTTATGTGTTGAAGTTAATACAGCTATACACCATAAAAAAAGTTAATTTTAATGTGCTAATTTAAATAATATTGATTTTGAAAAATGCTTAAGAATACAATCTAGCCTTTTAAGTGTACCTGTTCTCTAATTTTTTGCTACAAATTATTCATTGACACTTTTCAATTTAGTAAAAACTACCCATTCTACAAAGAGTTTGTATGTAGGGGGTTAGGGGAGTAATCAGTTTCCCATAACTAAACAAGGTTCATTATTCAAATTTAAGTATTTGATTTTTCATACTTATTAATCTTACAATCCGACTTCATAATACCCTTAGATATTCCAATGAAGAAAAACAGAAGGCAGTTTCTGAGATTGCCAGTTCTGGGAAATGAAAATGGGTGGGGAGCCTGGGTCCTCACATTAGTGTTTATAGGTGAATTTGAGGATGTGGCATTTCTGCCTCTTAAATTTTTCTGTGTTAACTCCAGAGTAATTTAGATACTAGAAATGGAAAAGTCCTTTAGATCAGGATTTCTTGTTATCAAGAGGAACTGAGTAGTAAGCTGAACCTTCCTTTGAAGCTCTGACTCCCGCTGGGGCTAAGCATAGTATGATCTGCAGATATAGCTATCCTTTCCCCAGTTCACATAGTAAAAAGTGACTGGTCTTTGCCTTGCTTTTCTATGCATTTATCCGAAGCTACACTGCATAAATTCTGCAGCCGCCATGCCATTCAGTTTACCCCCCTTCTTTTCAACATAAAGTTATACTTTTTCTTTTTTAAAGACTTATTTATTTATGCATACAAGAGCTGGGGTACAGGCCAGAGTCCAGGGAGGTGAGAGGATTCACCAGAGACAGAGTGGGGAGCAAAACAGGCAGACTGACTGAAACACACTGCCCAGGGCAGCAGCGGGGGAGGCAAGAGAGGTCTGCTGCGCCATGTGGGTCCCCTCCCTGGCTGAAGGCAGGCATCGAACTCATGCTGCAGTGGTTGCAGTTTGCTTCATAGTGCGTTGCTTAATCCGCTGTGCCACCAGGGAGGCCCTAAAGTTACACTTTTCTGATTTCTCTCAAAAAAGACAGGCATGAGTCCAGAATTGTTTAGTCAATTCAGTTTAGTCCAGAAACCCCCACTTATAGATTGCTAGCCCAGTGCCCAGATCTCAGGTGTGAAGTCAAGGTAAAAGACATGATTAGCCAGAACAAATGACCACAGCTTATTCCATGGGGACCAGCATAAAACTTGGAGTGGAGACTTACCTTATTAGTTCCCAGCAGCTGTCATTAGTATCTATCGCTAATGAAGGTAAAGGCAAACAGCTCTCTATTTAGAAATGCAAGGGTATTTATTATGTACTGATTTTCCCAGAAAAATTAGTGCTCACTGCATAATAAGCTCTTAATAGTTTTCACATTTTGTATTTCAACATCTAGCCTTAAAGAATTAAAAAATATTTACAAAAGAGGTTCTTTTTTAAACACTCTCAAGAGGAAAGTTCAGATATTGGCCAACAGATAGGCCTTTATAATTATTGAACTTAACTCTTGCAAAAAGGAGTGTGAAAGAGAAAGGAAGAGATGTGCAATTTTAAATAAGGTTATCTAGAGACTAAGGTAGGACACTAAGTTAATGCCTGTACTTCCCTGAGAGGCTACTTGTATTCTGAAACAGGTGTGCCTGCATCTTAAACCTCTTACCTAAATGTCCCTTCTTAACACTAGCCATCAAAATGCATCCATGAAACCATATATCTTTTTCCATGACACTTCTGGGGTCTTCCATAAGTTTATCCTTTATGTATTGTTTAATTTGTAACGTGTCAGTGTCTATTTCTTTTGACATAAAATAGTATTTTATTAATGATCTCTAATTTTACATGGATACAATGCCCTCTTTCCAAAGCAAAATAAATTTTTCTGATTGAATTTATGGACAACTTATTTAAGTTTATGAGTGACAATTTAGATAGAGCAGGTTATAGTTTGATGCAATGATAGGTATATTTAGAGAAAAAAATTACAGCCATCTCTATGTATTCAAAAGCTTTCTCTTAAACACTTTAAAAATATTCACAGATGGCTATCAGGGTGAGTGAGATTTCTTAACAGATGGTCACTTTTTACATGTCCCGTTTTTCAAATAAAAATAATAAGATCTATTTCGAAAAATCATATTAAGGTAGTTGCTTTTGAACCTCTTGTCCAGAAACATAATGTTATAGCTCTGGTCTCTTCGTCTGCAGAGACTTAGCTGCCTGACAATCCTGTCTGCTGTTTCTTTTGTTACATTGATCTTTGTTCACAGCACTATCAAACTGTTTGAATCTTTGTAATTCTATAAAGCGCTTATATAACTAGTAATCAAAAATTACTTAACTTTCTTTTTAGATGTATCTTTTTTTATTGAGGTAATGTTGGTTTACAACACTGGATATGATGTAGGATGCAGGTTCACATCTTCTCAGATGCATATTGCCACTCCACACCCACCATCAAAGCACCCATAATCCTTCACCAGAGAAAAATATTTTTAGCAATTTTCACTGATTATACTTACTTTTATAATAGAATTATTATCTCAATAATTCCTTTGCTGTCACAAACAACACTATGTGTTCATTTAGAACTAAATTAATGTATAACTAATAGCTAACCTACAGCTAATAGTAAATTAATCTACAGCTAGTAATGGTCCTTACATGCAGGAGCCATAACTTGGCTTGTAGCTCTCACAGATATCACAGAGCCAGAACAGAGTCAGCAGTAGAATTTACTACATGTTTAGGAAAATTAGCTACCTATTATGCTATGTATTATGCTACATATATAATAATCTACATATTAGCTATATATTATGAAATGTTCACCCCTATGTTTAGTTAACGTCCATCACTATACGAGTTGGTTTTTTCTTCTTCTTTATTGCGGTACCATTGGTTTACAACCCTGCATAGTATCACATTCCTTCAAATACACGTTACCACACCACACCCATGGTCAGCTTATCAATGGTCCTCCACCATAGCTGATAAATGTCAGAAATTTTAAAGCTTAGAAATTTTATTTCTCTGCTTGTCTTTTACCACTTACCAAGGACTATTGTCTAATGCAAAACCCTATTTGTAGCTTTCAATCTTGCTTCTTTCCTCTAGAGTATTGTAGCCCAAGACTAGACAATTTCTGAAATTAATTCCAAAGCCACTTTCTGGTTTATGTAACTTTATACTCGCTACTTCAACCAGCCCTGCAATCAAGCAAACATTTTTATTTTTTAGTGATCTTAAGTGATAGAAGCAATGTTTCTCTTAAAAAAAAAATAGTTCAATTTACCAGAGATAGTTCAAAAACCTAGTAAAATAAATAAGAAATTGAAAATATATTTGCTTTATTCAGTAAAAAAAAGACCATCATTTATTGAGAATGTATATATCAGACTCTGTTAATTACTTTATGTAAAATATTTAATTTAATCACTACAACACTGTAATGTAGGTATAGTTTTGATTCCTAAGTTCCAGTGGAGGCCCATTGAGGCTTGAAAAGTTTAAATGGATCTGCAAAAAAAGAGTCAAAGTTAGCACCAGGTGATTTTTGACTTAAGAAACAGGGTCATTAACGCACTGACGTAATATGTCCCAATTTGATATGCACAAATCAAGATTTATCACCAAGACTGAGATATCTTTTTTTTAGGATTTATTTATTTATGCATACAAGAGCTGGGGTAAAGGTCAAAGGTGTGGGAGGTGAGCGGATTCACTAGAGACAGAGTGGGGAGCAGAACAGGCAAATGGACTGAAATACACTGCTGAGGGTAGCAGCGGGTAAGGCAGGGTGAGGCAGGAGAGGTCTGCTGTGCCATGTGGATCCCTTCCCTCGTGGGGGATCGAACTGGCACTGCTGTGCCATGGATGCTTCACAGTGCAGCGTTCAACCTGCTGCGCCACTAGGGAGGCCCCAAGACTGAGATATCTTTAAATATTCTTTTGTTCCAGAGCTACAATCACAGCTAGATTTCAGGATACTACATTCACAGTTTCCTCGTGGTTCCTGCTAGCAGAGATAATAACTCATAAGAACAAACTGCATGTTCCAGTTAAAGCCAGCCCTCAATATCCTAGTAATGATGTTTAAGGATATTTTAACCAAGTGAGTTAGATAAAACATGAGAAAATGAGAATATAAAATAAATAGAAAGTAGATGTATTTCTAAGGCATCTGGCTTTTTATAGAGAGGACACTGGACTTGGGAACATTGAGAAAAAAATTTCAGTTGTCCCAATCCCCAGGGGTTGGCAAGCAGGAGGATCTCTGTGCAGTTGGGGGTGCAGCTGACTATAGCCACTTGCATTTGCAATGTGTCTTCATCCACCTCAGTGCATCTGCAGGAGTTCCCCCTACCTGCCCATTTAATACTTAAATATCTAAAGTGCATTTTAAGGCCTTGTATCATTTGTCCTCTTGAAAAGCTATTAAGCTCGTTACCCTGCAGCCCAGAGGGCTCTTCTTCAAGTCAAACTGATTGTAGCGCACCATTGCCAGTAGAACAGCCTGCAAGGCTGCCTGCATAATTCCTGTGAAAGGTCACTGTACTTCAACTATGAAGGCCTTTTACTTTTACAAAAAAGGGAGGAAAATGGTAAATTAGCTGTTTTCAATTTTCCAGGACCAAAACTGACATAAAAGCCCAGACACATATTTCTCCCTCTCTTCAACATACTTATAATAACGGCATTCAATTGCAAAACCTTGGAGTGAGTTATCTTGACATGTTATGACCTAAGCTGAAATCCATTTTAATTTCTATTCCTGTACCTGGTTGTTGATTCCAGTCTTCAGCTTTCCCACCTGTATCTGTGGAATTTTCTAATATTTGATGATATCAAGCAGAATCTGGACACTATTTTAGGTCAATATTTTAACGATGTCAATCCACAGTACAGTGAAGTAGCAAACAACCTCCCTGCAAGGTGCCAACAGGGGGCCCACTGTGAGGAATAGCTGATCTCCAGTGTGACATTAGCACAAAGCCTGTGTCCTACAGCCAACCTTGAGACTCGGTAAGACTGCTTGTGATGGATTCACATGTTGTAAAATATAATAAGATTGCAAGTTGTATCAAAGCAGTACATTAACAGATTATCAGATTATCCATTTTGCCTTTATAAATACCGTACCATCTCAAAACCAAGTTACTGGTAAGTATTGATCTCTTAAAAAGCTCTCTCTCTCTTGTTTTCTGTGAGCTCACTTTCACTGAACAGTATATTAAGAGGCTGAGAAAGGGGACCTTTTATAAGAAGTAAATACTAAAGGAATTTTCAGTGGAACTTGGTCCTAATTGTTAAAAGTTAGATGCCTTAAATTGTTCATGGATAAAACATGATTTGATTAATATTATTTTTCTGATTTCTTTTAAATAGTCTACTCTTTTATGGAATTTTTCTGAATCAGTTAAGGGATTTTTGCTATTGGTTCTGCATTAAAAACAGCTTTCCTAAGAGAAGACAAAGAACTGGAAAGCTCCAGTATTGTTACAAGAATAAGGACTTTGAAAGACAAGGTTCATAGTAATGCCTCTCCCAATCAAAAATAAATAAAAGCAAAGAAATCTTATTACAATATTTGAGCATCTTGTCCATAGCAGTTAACATGAAATTGTTTCTGTAAATAATTCAGGGAGAAAGTATATTGGGAATCATAGATACTTTTGCTTTTTTAGAGGGGGAATATGTCAATGAATAAGGAGTACAGTGAAATTGGTGGACAAGAAAATGTAAAGGAATCACAGTAGTCAGACAGCCCTAAAATATTAGCTGAGTAATTAAACACTATTGGATTTTTCCAGTTGGATTCTTGACATTTACTGGCCCTGTGATAGAGACTATAATAAAGATAACAAATTTGAGGGACAAAAAATATTAAATCATTTAAAGGAGCTCTGGTTCCTATGCTCAGAGCTCTCTTATATCACTAAAGTGTCCATTTGCTCTTCTGTGCCTCCTCCTTTCATGGTCTCATTACCAAGTTTTCACTCTTGTATGGCAGTCATATGTCAATTAATGACAGAGAGACAGTCTGAGAAATTGTCCTTGGGGAATTTTGTCATTGTCTGAACATCATAGAGTGTAATTACACAAACCTAGGTGGTCTAGTCTACTACCCACCTAGGCTCTTAGGTTTAACCTGTTAGGACAACTGTTGTACATAGTCTGTCATTGACCAAAAGGTAACAAAGCAATGTATGACTGTACCTCAGCCTTTGGGTACTCCTAAGTATGTTCAGTGTTTAAGAGGTAAACTCTTCCACTCCTGTAACTGTCACTTATCAGGACTGTACTAGACAAGAAAGAGAAAGAGGGACAGCTTGTGTTGCCACCCTTGAAATGTAAGAGGGAAGACAAAATATGAAATAGCTACATACTCACTCCAAAATGCAGACAAGGGTTTGAACACCTGATACCTGAAGGGATGAAAGGATTAAGGCGGAGGGAGAAGCTCCTGGGATCAAGCAAAAGATTTTACTGAGGAAGTCTTTTGAGTTTAATCTTACAGTAATTTATAGGACTTGGTTAAGAGGAGAAATTATTGTGTGGGGTGCAAGGAATAAGTACAGCCATCCAAGAAATATTGGTAAAAGGAAACAGGACAAGCATTCTCTAAAGAAGGGAATACAGTTCTTTTCCCTAACAAATACCCTCTGCACATGTTCATAAATATCAATAAACTATAGAAGTTTGGGATAGTCTAAAGAAGGAGAAAAGGCCAACGAGATTAATTTAGTAGTCATTTAATAATCAATATAAGAATGAATACATGGATGAGTAACTGGCATTTGTGAGACATTAAAATAATAATAACCTAGAAATAATAGCAACATAAAAAGTAAATATCCTGAATATTCAACTATTTTCTTACCAAACAAAAAAGGTTAGGAATCGTTTAAACTTGCTTCACTTTTTTCTTAGAGTTTTCACAACCCTGTCATCCTGCTATCTCAGGAAACCATGTGTAGTGACTATTAAGAATGGAAGAATGCAACTTCAGCATTAGCTTTGGGGACAGTGAAGAGTAAGCTCTGAGAGATTTTATTCAGCCATGAATGTCTGCTTCCAGCCTCCTCTTCCGTGTGGACCTGGAGTAGAGGCAAAAGGCTGTGGTTGCTCTGTGCCACACTCTTCTTGGTTCCCACCCTTCCGTATTCTCAGAAGTGGCTTCAGGTTTTATGAAAACATGGGATGGACAATTGGGGGAGGATGATTTTAACAAATGGAAAGTTATGAATGAAACCTCAGCTGTAAAACCCAGAAGGAGCGACTCCAGCAAAGAAGACTTGCAAGCTCAGCGCCTGTCACTCTGCAGTTAACCCCAGCTGTCCTCTGCGTTTGTGCCTCAATGTCTCTTTGCATCCTTCTCATGGAGCCAGTCCCTTCCCTGTGTTCATGTGGAAACTGCAACTTTATGCAATTTTCCTGACACTTGACTCTCTAACAGACAGTGTAGTCACTCCAAAGCTGGTGCATTTGTCCAGTGATTAATTCCTTTGTTTTGTAGTAGTTGATGTGTATCTTTGAGACCTCAGTTGGCTGATGGCTCCTGCAGGTTTGGGGGTGGGGAGTAGGGAAGGAATCTGTGCCTGTTAGTCTTCACCTCCACAGGGCTCTCAATAAGAGGTTAACTGAATGATCACAATAAGCTATGATTTTTGTTATACAAATTGCCCATGCTTAAAGTGACAACATACTATTAAATTGATATAAACTTATAAAGATTTTTACCTCATTGTTCCTAATCAGAGCAAAACCTGTATAGTAGGTTAAGTTTTCTCACATCACTTTCTTATTCCTAAAAGGGAGCTGATTTTCAAAACGTGCAGAACATTTCAGAAGCTGAGACACACAGGCAAACCTGCTGCGTATCTCCAAGCAGCCTCACAGTAACTCTTTATTCCTAGTTAAGATCATCATTTCTAAATGGAAAATCTGATTGGAGTTTCAAGGGAAAAGCAATTCAAGGTCTGTTTGGGACTTATATAACCTGTAAAATCTTTGGTTAACAAAACCTATTGTGCAAATAACAATGGGACATTAAATATACCATTTAGTCAATGTGCAATAGAAGTTTAGAAAAAAAATCATTTTGTTGGGTTGTGACTTGGACTTACACAGAGGGAGAATAAAATGAAATTAGAGCAAGGCTGAAATTTTGTTTCTCTAATATTATTTTTTGTAGCAAACTCTACAAGGGGCTATTAAGTGGGAAAATAGAAAACATACTAGCTGTTTATTTTTTTATAAAGTCATAGGGAAAAATAGACACATAGAGCTACATTAAAGAAATAAGATAAAGGAAAAGCAAATTTATTTAAAAGCAATTTTTTATATACTTTTTATTCCATATCTTCCCAAAAAGTGATTTTCTGGTGTGAGCTCTGGTTGCCTTTACTTTCATCCTCTACAGTTTATAAACATCACTCAAGATTTATTATTTGCAATATTTAATGTTACAATATCTAAATATAACGATAAAATAGAACTAAGTCATACAAATGGCTAAATATAAACTGCCCAGGGCCAGAGCGTTGTATTTTCTATTTTGCATAGACAATGATGATTAAGTAATACAGATGGTACAGCAAGGTGTGTGTCCTGACTTTGTTTCATTCAGAGCTCTATGTCAAAGGTCAAGTTGACTTTGCTTTGAATTCATCAACAAATATTTGCCCATGGACAAGTTATCGGGCTGGCAAATTTGTTGTGTAGTGTTTTCCTCTCTTTTGTGTACAATTCTCACACAACAATGGAAAGAGCAAATTCAAACAATGGTCTAGAGCATGTTGATTTATGACTATTTTCTCATACAAAAGACGATTCTAGCTAATAAGGAACTTCCTGGGAACTATTAAAATTCTGATATAGCCTACAATCACCTATGATAATTAACTTTTTAAAACTTCTTTATTGAAATAATATTGAGTTTGGTTTTCAAATGATATGAATTTCCAAAAAAGTAATTTGTTCAGCTTCAACTTCACAATCCTCTTCTATTTCACTGTTGTCAAACAAGATGTAAAGAAAGGGCAAAAAGAATTGGAAAAAGGCAATCTTTTCATTTTTATAAAATATATTGTTAAGCTTGGGGTTTTGTTGTTGTTAAACATAAAAATCACTATTTTCAATTATGAAAATACTGCACAGTAAAACAGAATATTATTCTGGTTTGAAATCATCACTAAACTTCTCAATTTCATACACGATCATTACCATGTTTGCTTTTAATTCTAGAAGTTATCAAGCAATTTTATTAAATTGCACAAGTGTTTCTTCTCTTTATACCTTGAAAATATCATTTAAAATATGTTCTTCTTACACTCTTTTTTTATGGACATGAGCAATTTCTAAGCTTAAATGCTTAAATGCATTAAATTGTTGTAGAAATAGCACTTCTTAGTCTATATTTACATAGCTATAGATGATTTATTTGCTTTTAATCTCTCATAAAAATGAGACTGTTATGTTTTAGAACCTGTTTCTCATAACCAAATTATGTTGAAATTTTATAAGTATATTTATTTCATTGACTTTTACTATTTTTTAAGAAGATGGTATAATTTCATCTTTATCTGGAAACTAAGTTCACTTCAAAGTATACATGGAGAAAAGAAAAAAAATATATATAAAATTCCAAATTATCAAATTGAAATTTAGTTTGCTTCTTTGAGGAAAATGTTAAAAGAAGATGACAAGTTAAAAGTAATGGAGGAGAAAGGAAAAGGGGAGTGAGGATATGGTTATAATAATTCTTGAACACAGACAGGACTGTTAAATAGAAAGGAGATTATTTCACTGAAATCTCACCTATTTAATATTAGAATTAAATTTGATTAATATGCCAAGGCAAACAACCTCCCACTATAAACTCAATCAAATTTAGTTAAATACACAATAAAACTAGAATTTTTCCATTCAACATTTATTGAGTGGTTACAATACATATGCTAAACCCTTTGAACACAATAGATTATTCCTGACCTCATGGAACTTCCTAGGATAGTGAGTAGAAATACATAGTAAGTAACCATTACAATGAATTATTTAAGTATGCTGTAGCAAAGAAGCATCATGGAAAAAAAACCAGAGCAGGATAACCAATTTTGGCATTGCTGAGAATAGGAAGAGCTATTCTATTTGCATATTAAAAAATGTTGACAAGATTATACTTTGTAGTCTAATCAAACAGAATTTGCTGAAGAACTGGATATCTTTCTTGTGAAAGAGAGCTATAAGTCAAGGATGATGCAACAATTCTTTTTGCTGTTGTTGGTTTTTTGTTTTGTTTTTTATTAAATTAGTTTATTTATATATATTTGACATCAATTGTAGTCCCCATTGAGTTCATACCACCATTTCACCAGTGTACCAACACCTCAGTCCCTTGTGCTCTTTCTTTCATTCCAGTCCCTCTCCACCTACCCCCTCAAGGTGCCTTTGAATTGTCTTTCTTTTTGTTGTTGTTGTGTTTTTTTTTTATTGTTGTTTTCCTTGAGCCCTGTCCTTCTTTCCTTCCTTCCTTCCTTCCTTCCTTCCTTCCTTCCTTCCTTCCTCCCTCCCTCCCTCCCTCCCTCCCTCCCTCCCTTCCTTCCTTCCTTCCTTCCTTTCTTCCTTCCTTCCTTCCTTCCTTCCTTCCTTCCTCTCTCCCCCTTCCTCCCCCCTCCCTCATCCTCCCTCCCTCCCTCCCTTCCTCCCTTCCTCCCTTTCTCCTTTCCTTCCTTTTCCTCCTAGTATTGAAACCATTTAGTATTTTTCTCTTGCCTTTTGACTTATTTCACTGAGCATAATTCCTTCTAGTTCCATCCATGTTTCTATGAATGACTCTAGCTTATCTTTTTTAACCACTGAATAGTATTCCATCGTGTATATGTACCACATCTTCTTGACCCAGTCATCTATTTTTGGGCATTTCGGTTGTTTCCAGGTCTTACAGTTCTTGACTAACAACTGACTGAGAGGACTGCTGTCAACTGAGATGAGAAAGACCGCTAACAATTATCTTGGCATCAAATTGAATTCGGTTTTCTCAGTTTTGACATTTAACACTGTCAAGTACCTTTATTTTTCTGTGCAGTTTTGGTGACATCACTTCGCTAAGTGCCTTACTTCTCTATCTGGCTACTCATCTGTCTTCTTCCCAGCACCTCCATCTCTACTGGTTTTTACCTATCAATGTATGCCCAGGGTCTTTCTTCTGCTTTATTTCCTGATTCTTCCCATTCTAGGAAAATCTTATGTACATCTCCCCAGGGTATTAGTTAAATGTGCAGTAAATGAAATTTGCTTTGTTAAACTGAGACAGTGAGGATTCTGGTAGAAATTGGGCTTCCCTATTCATTTAGTGTCTGCCTTTTTTTTTTTTTTGGAATTTTTTTATTTATATATTTATTAAATATTTTAATTTAATTTTTTTAGATTTATTTAATTACATTTGACATCATTTGTAGTCCCCAAGGATTTCCAACATTGTTGTCTTTCTCAAATTGCTTGACATTCCTACCCAAAATTACTAATTATTGTGCCCAGTCATTTTGCTAGTTAAACAAATACACCTTCTTTTCCCCTACTTTCTCAGTCCTTCACAGCAAAAATATAGAACTTATAAAGCATACCAAAATATTTGAAAAAGTATTGTGCTTGATAAATAGCAAAGGTCTCTATGAGTGAAGAGGGTCAAAACACAGGACACATAAGCTATTGTGTAGAGTTGGATGTTGGGAAGAAGTTTTGCCATTCTACGTGGGAACAGAATAATCGTGTATTCATATGAGGTAGACTTTACATTAAAAAAAAACAAAATACAGAAAACCCAGAAATCTAAAAAGGTTGAATCTGATTAGGTTGCATGGGATTAGTTTAAGGAACTTGAAATGATGTGGGAGTAGGGTAGAGAGTGATAATATGTGGATAGCATCCAACAGGTCTCTGAATTTCTAGGTGTTTTTCTAGGTGTGAAATTTTAATTTCTGCCATTAGTGTTGCATGGAAAATAAAAAGTTGAAAATTAGCACAAAAACTAACACAAACCAAGGAAATACCTTGTAATTGTTACATAAGACAACAATCCAGGGCAAAACTTTCATAAGACAAAAAGATAATTTAGAATGATATGATTTAAAAAATTTCACATTAAATAAGGAAAAAAATCTATCACAAAATGGAGTCAGGAAATAAAACAAATATAAAGACTAATACCTTCAGGAATTTGATAAGATTATTAGAATATAAAGTTGTTAAAAAAGGTTTAAAGGGACTAGAATTGTTAAAGAGGAAGTCACATAAGAAAAAGGCATCTTTGAAAAAATCAAATGTAGAAAATGTAGTTTTGTTTTATAGTTATAGCTACTTCATATTTTGCCATATATATGGTATTTGATATGTGAGGATTTCTTCTTTCCAAACTACCACAAATGTATAAACTTTTTGGGATGACTGATGACTGATCATATAATTACTTAAAATCTTTCATGTATTCTTTTTATTACAAGTATATATTTATTTTATTTTATTTTTAAAAAATTTATTTATTTATGCATACAAGAGCTGGGGTAAAGGTCAAAGGTGCGGGAGGTGAGAGGATTCACCAGAGACAGAGCGGGGAGCAGAACAGGCAGACTGACTGAAACACACTGCCCAGGGCAGTGGGCGAGACTTGAGAGGTCAGCCACACCATGTGGGTCCCCTCCCTGGCTGGCAGCAGGGATCAAACTCGTGCTGCAGTGGCTGTGGTTTACTTCATAGTGTGTTGCTTAACCCTCTGCACCACCAGGGAGGCCCACAAGTACATATTTTAAATATCATTTAAAACATTTTTAAATATAAAAGTATTTTTTTCTACCTTTCCATTTCATGATCTTATAATTTTCTTTTTTAAAAAAACTAAATGTTTTCAAAATATGATTGTAAATTTCATAAAAGTTCACTGGCACATTTTTGAGAAATACCATTCTAGGCAACAGCATGGATAAAATTCAAAGCCTTTACCAAAGACATCTTTAAAAGTGATTTAAGAATCTTTGATAACTATACTGAAATAACACATCTAGCACATATTAGCCAATCCTAAACTAAGACAGGTATTCAATTTTGTTCTTGTACTAACAATTGGGAAATGTAATCCTTAAATGTCGATGAACTTTTCTTATCCTTTTTATTAGTGCCTTAAAGAAATAATTTGCAATTGATAATGCACAGTGCCAGGGTCTCTGAATCTAGAAATAATGCCTGTTGTGACAGTGAGCAGGGCATATGAATCACATTCGTCACTGACATTTTCTATTAACTAAATACTAATCAATGAAGTTGGTGACTTTCCAAAACCAATTAAAAGTTGGCACAATGATAATTTATATTTAGAAATAAATATTATTTAGGTACATTTCCTGGCATTAAAAATGCCAATACAGACTATACATTTTTGTCTTTCTTTGACCTTGCCATTACCTAGCTACAAACTCCTGCTCTTCAAGACACAAGAACAGCTTTTTGTTAGCCATTTTCTAAGTGAACCAATCTCTTTCTCTCTAGATAGAGTTCACCACTCTGTTGTCTGAGCTACAAAATGCACTTAAGTTTTTTTTTTTTTTGTGGACTACAGAATACAGTGTTCTAGTACAAACACTAGCCAGTCTATTCTTTCTTCCTGGGGACCACAAGCGTCTCAGAAAGCAGAGCACACTGGTGCTCTAGTGCTTAACAATATATGACATTTTCTATAAAAAGTTATTTTTGAGCTGAACAAAGTAACATATGTAGTCCATTGTAATGCTTATTAATCAGCCTCTAAAATCAAACAAAGATTTACCTTCTGTTAGCAGTAGATATATTTGTAGATGTCAAGAGGAATCCATATGTTTACAAAGGGCAAGTTCAGGAACTAGACATAGCTAAATAAACTTAGTGATGTAATAAAATTTAAATGTGTAGCACCTCTAAAACTATGTATTCACACTTATGTGAAACATTCACACTTATGTAAATCAACTACATCAATCTGTAAATTATAATAGTCCAATGAATTACTTAAGTCTTCTGTATCTTAAAGAATATTACTAAATCCTACAAATTCTCCATGTGTATATGTTAAGTTAGATTCTTTTGTTACACATTACAATTAATTATTAAACATAACAACTAAGTTTGACTATCATAGAATTTAATTTTATTTTATAAAATAGAATTGACATTATTTTAACATCTATTCTATAAAATGCCTGAAAAATAAAATTCACTCACATTGTCCCTACTAATAATGTGTTCAACAAGTGAGTCAACTGAATGAATGTCTATTTAAAATATGATTTTATAAGGTGTTGACTTTAATTTATATTTATCAGTTAGTAACTTGTGAATTTGCCTAAGCAGATTCTAAAATTATTTTCATCATGTAGGTTCATCTAAATATATCCTCATTTAAGATTTATCAGTACAAAATTTAAACCACATTATTTACAATATGATTGCATACATTATAGAAATATTTTTAAAAAATGCTAACAAATGACTACTGGGCAGTTGTTTTCCATGAGGGAAGGGAGTAGTTTATGCTAAAGCAGAAGTATATAGAAGTCTTCAAGGAAAGCAGCAACATCTTTTCACTAACCTAGATGGCAGTCAAAGGGATGTTTGCTTTACAATTTCTTGTTAAACAAAACATGATACATATACTATGCATGGAATATATGCATAAATGTCTACATTTTTACATACATATAGACGTATGTGTGAATATTCCATGCATAGTATATAATTTTAATTCTTAGCTTTTTTAAAATGTTTTATTTTTATTTTATTTATTTTTTACAGCAAAATTCAGCTTTTAAAAAAATTTTTAATATAATTTTTTTAAATTTACATATATTTGACATCAATTGTAATCCCCATGTATTCCCCATCACCATATCACCAGTGCACCATCACCTCAGTCCCCCGTGCTCCCGTCTGCCCTCCACCCTTCCCCTCTTCCCTCCCCACCAAGTGTCCCCAGTTTGTCTTAGTCTTTTCATTTTTGGTTTTTGTTTCTTTCTTGTTGTTATTATTATTATTGTTCTTATTCCTTTCCTTGATCTTTATTTGGTTCCCTTCTATTCCTCCTAAGGAGGACAAAAGTAGATTTGCTCAGTGCCCAAATTATTTCCTTAGGAATACTATAACGAAGTGCTACAGACTGGGTGTCTTAAAACGATGGCAATTCATTTTCTCACATTTCTGGAGGTTAGAAATGTAAACTGAAAATGTCCGTGAGGTCATGCTTTCTTGATAAGCTCTGGGGAAGAATCTATTTTATCTCTTCCTTTAGCTTCCGGTGTTACCTGAGTCCATGATATTCCTTGACGCATCACTCCCATCTTTGCTTCTGTTACCACATGGCATTCTCCCTGTGTGTCTCTTTATGTGGATCTTCTCCTTTTCTTATAGAGACCCAGTCATACTGCTTCAGCACCTGCTCTAACTCAAGGCAACCTCCTTTTATCCTGACTACGTCCACAAAGACCCTATAGCCAAACATGATCACAGTCACAGGTATCAGGAAGTAGACTTCAACTTATCTTGGAAGAGGGGAGCATAGAACACAAGTCAACCTATAACTGTAAATACTGCAGAAGTCTCGATAGCATTAATGAGAAAGGAAAGTTAGAGTTATTAATATTTTAATTACATATAGGCTATTTTATATATCCATGTCTGTTTTTCTAGTAACTCAGTATTAATGGTAAAGACTGCAGGGTACTTAGCAATTGGTGTATAAGGCAGAAAGGAAAAGGGAAAGTAAGCTATGAGAAAATAATGAATCAGAGCATGAATTTGGCCAAATCCATTTACCCTATTATTTAAATGTGCAGTAAATGAAATTCACTTTGTTAAACTGAGACAATGAGGGTCATGGTAGAAACTGGGCTTCCTTATTCAGTTAGTGTCTGCTTTTTTTTTTTTAACTTCTGTGTAGTTTTTAACATAGTTGTCTTGTTCATGCTGCTTTCACAACCATTGGTTCACCAACTTGCAATTAAAAGTTAAGTAAAAGTTTTTGTTTATTTTGCAGCACTATTCTTAAATATTTATGAAGATTCTTAAGTCTGAGTCGCTTTGAGGAAATATAGATGGATTAATAATTGATGTGGGTGCTTTGCAGAAAATTAAAGGTTGGAAGCACGTGTTAAAAAATTAAATCATCCATGGCTAAGACAGCAGATGTTATTTATTTAAAATCTTGCAAAAAATATACAATTAGGTACTTTCTTCTGTCCAGGTCAACTGAAAACCTAATGATTCATTTCAGCTTCTGAGATTCTGAAACCTGAGGCTAGTCAAAGTAATTACAATAAAAGAGAAAGAGAAATTTTAAATCCTTATGCAGCATTATTATGAATGCTGCCCTTTTTTTAAACACAGAAATGTAAATAAATTGGAAGAAGCTGCATATTTGTAGTATATGGGCCCAGAGGCAAGACCCATAGTTGAGGTTTTAGTATGTGCTTATTAACATGTAGTTGTAGAAATCATATTGCTTATTAGTCATTTTGTCCCAAAATAGCTTTAAAGAGCAATTGCATTTCTTACATACAGGCATTTCTTTATGCACTGAAAGAAAATAAAATAATGAGAAACAATGCTGCAGAAAAAGCTGGGGTAAAAATGCTTGCTGCCACCGCTATAAGTAATTCCAGCAACTAGTAAAGAAACAGCTCACACTTTTGCACAAGATTTATGGAACTTGCAATCTTGGCTGGGAGTATTATTTAGAGGGCAACCTCTCTATAAAAGTTCAGCAATTTTATTTCTGCCTAGAGAATAAGAGAAGGTCTTACCTGAACACTCTCTGATTATTCTAAAAGCAGAAGAGTAGAAAGCATAACTGCTACAAGTCCTTACCAAACCCTCATTTTCTTAGTTCACACTGGAAAAAAAAAAAATCACAGAGCAAGTTCAATGAGCAGCAAACTCACACTACTGTTGTACCTTTAAGCTTTCACTTGCTGTGTAGTCTTTTTGAAAGTATCATTTTAAAAGGGCATTTATTCATCTAGCCAGATTTAGAGTCCTTTTTATTCCTTTGCAATAAAATGCCCCATAACTTGGTGGGTCATCTTTTATAATTCTAGTTTAACTATTTCTGTTACTGGAAGATCTCCTCAAAGCACCTGCCCATCTAAGGAAAGGGTGATATCATCAATTTTTACTATGCAGGGCAGTACTTCATATATTAATTGAAAATAGGTAGCCGTAGAATCTTCTCTGGGCTCCCTCAGATATGATGATTTTAATATTTCTTTAGTGAATAGATTTTCAAATTCATCTGTTTCCCTAGTGTGTTCAAGGTGTTCTAAAATCTAAAATATGTTTCCCAACTTACCAGGATCAACTATTTTTATAAAAAACTTAATTTAATACAAACCCTTGTATTTCCTGTTAGTTCTATCAAGTAGTCACATACACAAAAAGCGATGTTTCCACTACATGATTTCCCCTGTGGTTCTGGAGCTGAGACATGATTCCACCACAGCCTACGTGACAACAAAACACCCTTGGTTTGTCTGGCTCCTATGAAATGGCCCATGCCCATCTGATAAGGTCACTGAGCTTCCATAACCCCACAGGGCTCTGAAGACCTTGTACATCTCATTTTTTCTTACATTGCTAAACAATTGTCTTTATTCATTCAAGCAAAATAGCTTATTCAATTATTTTTAAAATACCTAGTACCTGTCTCTTTAAAATTAACTATATAACCTAGGATCCTACTTAATTCTTCCAAAATGTACTTATACAGATCTTTACCCACAATCAACGATGAAATGTAAAAAGTATTTTGCTACTGAATAGCTGGTCTCCTCCAGTTAGTTAAAATTATAGCAGTGTCTTCTAAGCATTGTTTATGTAGTGTGCACTCTTGATACAATACCTGGAACAATATTATACAAAATTAATAGGCGTTCTTCTATATTTAACCAATGTACTCAAAGAAACAAGATATTTGCTTTCAAAATTTAGGAAAGAATAGACTGAGAATGTGCATCTGGTTTTCAGTTATGTTGGGAAACTCATTCAGCATCATGACTAAAATATGTAATCCTTACAATGAAATATAACTTCTTGGTAACTCCCAGGAAGGGTAGAATTTTAAATATGGAAAATTTAAATAGGAATAATTTAGATTATTATTTTTAAAAACTCAATCAGTTATTTTTTATTGACATGCCATTTGTTTACATCCTTGATAGTGTTTTGGAAGTATAAGTTTTTCCTGGTCAAGTGTAGTCAACAGTACATCTACCACCAAAACACAGAATATCTGCACACTACACAGATAACAAAGGACTGATATTCAAGATCTACAAAGAGCTTATACAATTCCACAAAAGAAAACAAATATGCCAATCAAATAATGGCCTATTTTGCAGAAGTGCAAAATAGATACATCTCCAGAAAAGACATGTAGATGGCTAAGAGACACATGACAAAAATATTCATCACTTGTCATCAGGGAGATGCAAATCAAATGCAACACAGAGATACCACTTCACACCTGTGAGAATGGCCCATATTTAAAAAAAAAAAAACAAAAACTCAAAAACAGAAACAAGTGCTGGTGAGGGCATGGAGAAAAAAGAAAGACCCTCTTTATCACTTAAATGCTGCAATGAATGTAATAATAAGAATCTGTATCCTTCCTCAGAGCTTCAGGAATTTTTCCTTAGCTGCTAAGAAGGATGTTTTTAGCTATCAGTCTTCTCTAGAAAATTCCCTTTGAAAAGTGTATTAGACAAGAGAAAATCCTCACCTATCTGCCTTCTTCCTGGGACAGCAACATTCAATGGCTGGTGTAAATTATAAAGTTTAATATATACCATGAACTATATACTGCAAACATAAATTATACAATATAAACTATCAGTGTAGTATGTAATCTATATTGGTATATAATATATAATATATAATCTATATTGATATAGCATATAGTGTATACTGTAGAATACTGTAAAGATCCAGTACCTGTGTTAAAGTGTGGGATACTCTGCTACTGAGAAAACATCACAAATTCAACTTCTCCCTCTGCACAATCCTGCCACCTTTCCTCTCCTCCCTTCTCCTACTTCCCTCCCTTCTCTTTTCTCTCACTTCCAACCTATTCCTCTTGCCTCTTCTCCAGTCCTCTCTTCCCCTCCTCTCCCTTCCCTTCTTCCCTTCTCCTCACTTCCCTTCTAGAATTGTTGATCTAGAGCAATCCCTACTAAGGAAGGTCCTGCATTAATTTCAGTTTCAAAGTTAGTTTCCTAGGGAACACAGATCAACCAATATTTAAGAATGATAAAAATTTAACCTAAATGAGTTTGTGACATTCCTGCATAAACTATTAAGAGAATAAAATAAATTATCATAATTTTAAAATCATTTAGATCTGACCCAACCTAATTTTTTTTAGATTCAATGACATTGATAATTTAATTATGGGGGACATAAAGTAGTTTTAAAAAAAAATCGGTCAGTGTACATATAAGAATGATTCAATAGCAAGAATAAATGCAAATACTATCGAAAACAAAATATAATTATATCAGTGATGCAACTCTCTATATTTATACCATTCTTTCATTTTCCATTGACTCATATTTTTCTTGCTAATTTTTATCATCTTGAAATGGTACACATAATCATTCTTACCAAAACAAATCAAATACGCTGTCTACCTGTTCTGCAAATATCAATTATAGTCCCACTTAAGAGCTAAACTACAATTATTCTAATGAAGGGTTAGAAGCTCATCTGTATCCACCATACACTATTACAGCAGCTTGGGGTCTCCCTGGTAGTGCAAGGGGTTGAGCGCAGCATTGTGGGACTTCCGCAGCCACTGCAGAGTTCAATCCCCCACGAGGGAGGGGACCCACATGGCTCAGCAGACCTCTCCAGCCTCCCAGATGCTCCCCTCAGCAGTGTATTTCAGTCCATCTGCCTGTTCTACTCCCTACTCTGTCTCTGATGAATCCTTTCACCCCTTGCGCCTCTCACCTGTACCCCAGCTCTTTTTTTTTAAGATTTATTTATTTATGCATACAAGCACTGGGGTATAGGCCAGAGGTGTGGAGGGGTGAGAGGATTCACCACAGACAGCGGGGAGCAGAACAGGCAGATCAACGGAAGTACACTGCTGAGGGGAGCAGCAGGCCAGGCAGGAGAGGTCTGCCATGCCATGTGGGTCCCCTCCCTGGCCAGCAGCAGGGATCAAACTCGTGCTGCAGTGGCTGCGGTTTGCTTCATAGTGCATTCCTTAACCCACTGCGCCACCAGGGAGGCCCTGTACCCCAGCTCTTATATGCATAAGTAAATTTAAAAAAAAATCAAAGCATCAGCAACTCAGAAGTTGGGGTCCTCACATTGACAAAGGGCCCTGGGCATTACAGTTAACAAAAAACCAAACAAGTATCTCTGAATTACCAAGTTTCTGCTCTCTGTTTCAAACAATGAAGTACCATTCAACCTCTTCTATGATTTTTTTTTTCAAAATTGTTTACTTTCAGATTGTTCTAATTCATAAGCAGCTGGTTTACATATCCTGCAGTCTTTTTAGAATAAGTAAGTATTCATGTCTCAAAGGATGGCATGTATCTAAGGTGAAAAAGTGTGTTCTTTACATTTTAGTATCCTGTCTCATTTCCCAGTTAACGTTCTGTTTCATCATCTCATGTAACAGGATATGACAAGTAAGATTTGAGGAAAGGAACATTTTTTAAAAATAGGTAGCAACTTTCTATTTGAAAAGCGGGTATCTATCTCTGCTTTCCTGAATGCACCAAATAGACCAGAGTTTAAGCCAACATCTGCTTGCAGACACTGGTAAATGAGTTGATAGCTGACTTTTAAAAAAAAAATCTGAGGCGCTTGGCATATTACATTTCACCAAAAAATTAAGACATATGATGTTTTATAGTTTCCAATTTGCTTGAAAAAGCTGTGCTTTTCTTGTGTATCATCTTTTCCTGTCTTGTTTATACATTTTACCACCTACATAGATTCACACAAAAATATCGAGTTCCTTTTCATTTCCTTAATTAAGACAAACTACATAATTCCGTAAATGCCAATAGAGAAAAATATTGCTAAATCCTGTTTTTTCTAAGATAAAAGCACAGAAAAATATGAGCTCAAACTGTCTTTGCTTCTCACTTGTTCCAATCTTGAAGAGAATGTCACTTAGCCCCAGCTGATGCAGGGCCCAAGTCTTTCTGGGTTGCAAATACATCATTCTTAGTCCAGTGGCACATATCTGGTCTTAGATAATGTTTCATGCAATTTTACTTGAATGCTTTGCATTTGTTTAACATTGAATGTTAAATGTTCATTATCTCTTTTGAATCTTTAAAAATTACATCAACTATTAACATGACATTAAGGGTATCTGTTATCAAAGGATCAACTTTTTAAGTACTGTCATGGAATCCAATTCTCTGATCCTTGTTTACATTGTTGCTATTATTAGCACTCAGTTCACCTTTTGATTCTATCACACTGACTGATTTAAAACAATGGAAATTTCCTATGTGGAAAATTTCTTGAAGTTTAAGACTGAGTGTCCTTTTGTTATTTGAAGACAGTACTTTTAATGGAAAGTAGCAATAATGCTGAAGAGGGGGAAATGACATTTGAATTTCTTAAAAGTCTGTTACAACCTATCTAATTTTTCTAAAATATTGACTATATAACTGATAGAGGTTATAATTTTAAAATTCCAATTTCTTAATAAAAGATTAGTCCACCCTACCACCTGCTTTTGTATGACCACAAGCTAAAAATATTTTTTACATTTTTAAGTGGCTGTATTATGAATGGTTATTGAAGTTTCTACAGTTTCCTTGATTTGAATCTTAACACCTAACCCTAAAATACTTACTATGTCCCTCTCAGAAAATAATTGCCATGCCCTGACCTGGAAGAATAGGTCACTGTGCCTTTACTTATTTTTTTTTTAAAGATTTATTTATTTATGCATACAAGCACTGGGGTACAGGCCAGAGGTGGGGGGGGGGTGAGAGGATTCACCACAGAGAGCGGGGAGCAGAACAGGCAGATCAACGGAAGTACACTGCTGAGGGGAGCAGCGGGCACAGCAGGAGAGGTCTGCCATGCCATGTGGGTCCCTCCCTGGCTGACAGCAGGGATTGAACTCGCGCTGCAGTGGCTGAGGTCTGCTTCACAGTGCGCTGCTTAACCCACTGCGCCACCAGGGAGGCCCTCACTGTGCCTTTATTACTAACATATAGATTACCATGATGACTGTAGGCTCTGGCATCAGAACGGCTATCTCAGAAAACATAAACAATATGGACAAGTACAAGAAGGATGTTGGGGGAAAATGCTTAGATTTGCTTTGCCACCTTTTACTTTTTGCTTTTCTTTTCATTGTCAATCCAGTGCTCTTTTTTCCTCTACTAATTCAGTAAGCTTTTCTCTTTTAATTTTTTTAAAAGATTTTTTAATTTATTTATGCATACAAGGGCTGGGGCACAGGTCAGTGATTTGGGGTGGGGGGTGCTGTGTGAGAGGATTCAACAGAGACAGAGTAGGGAACAGAACAGACAGACTGACTGAAGTACACTGCTGAGGAGAGCAAAGGGCAAAGCAGGAGAGGTCTGCTATGCCTTGTGGGTCCTCTCCTTGGCAGGGATCAAACTCTTGCTGCATTGTCTGGGAAGCCCCACAGTTCTGTGCCCCAACCCCTTGCACCACTCTCTTTTAAAATATTTTTATTAAGGTAACATTGGTTTACAACACTGTCTAAGATTGAGTAATGTAAGATCCCACCTCTTCAGACATGTCACCACACCACACCACCACCAAGGCACCACAGTCCTCCACCAATCTATCAGCCCCATCTTGCCTCTCTGCTCCTCCATCCCCCTATGGTAGCCTCAGATTTGCAGTCAGGTTTATAGGTTTTACTTTTGGTCTGGATTTGTCTGACTCCTTTTGTTTCTCTACATTTCACACACCAGTAAATTCATCAATATGCTTTTCCTTCCAGACAGAAGAATCATATTCCTTCTAAGATATTAATACAACATAGACTTCACCTATTTGTAAACAAGTGGAATGTTGATGTTATACCTGCTTCGCTCATAAATTAACAAAACTTCTATGAATACTGATATAATTGAAAATGAATACACATAAACTAAATTAAAAATAAATCAATAGCATAAATACAAATTTTATTTTAAGGGAAAGAAATACAGAAGATCTTTCCTCTGGTTCACTACTGGGTAAGGGCACAGATAAAAGTTCAGTTTGCATCAACTGAAAATGCATTAATAGCAACCATGAATTATCAACTTAAACAACGTATCTATATACCCGGGAAAATTTCCATTTTGTTAAAGATTTTATATTTTTCACTTTCCTTGAAGCATTTTGACATCAACATTCTAATTGACAATGTCAATAAGCTTGTTTCTGGTACCCTAGATTTCAGGGAGTTTTCCACAGATTATAAGGAGTCATCTTTTATAAAACAATTCTTTGGTTTTTAAAATTAAACGTTCCCTGTTCCAGTAGTATGAGTCTACTCTAAATAGTTTAAATAATAATATTTTAACACTTAGGTAAGAAGTACCTTTCTGGACTCTCAGGCATACTGTATTCTGTTTTTCTAAATTATTCTATACCCACAAGTTTATAATAATGTTCTAAGACAGTTCAATATCATATTAGATATTTCAGGTTAAGCTCTAAAACAAGTAACATTTTGTATGTCATGCAGGTCAGGCTGTCCAGACTGTTCAAAAATGAGAGAAACATAAATCCTAAATTGCCAATCTTTGGCAATGCCAAACAAGACATACAGGATCTGAAAAATAACTCCAATCCCTTTATTTTAGATGAGAAAGCAACTGAGAGTCAAGGGAAAGAGAGACCTTTTAGCTCTTCCAACATTTAGCTTCTGTGATTTTTATTTCTAAATGAGTATACATGAGTTTCTAAATTTTTTCTCATACTTGGAGCAGAATAAAATATTATCTAATGCAATTCAAAACAGCTTTAGTAAGTCATTCTGCTAGTATCATAATATTTCTTTTTTTGGTACATCTTTCTTCCAAAGTCAGTTTTTCACATAGCACCAAAAGAAACTCCATTGCAGCACTTAGAAACGAAATAAAGATTTTATTTTTAAAGTGTGTTAAGTCCTCAAATGCCTAAAGAGTTTTTGATACCAAAAATACCCTAGGTGAAGGGGAAATTTTCAATGAGAACAGTAGGTAGTCATATGTGGCAGACTTTGTATTAGCCCAGACACAGAACAATCATTGGTGAGGAGGCAGCTCTATCCCAGGGACGAAGGAGTAAGGGCTCTTCCCTCCCCTATTGGTACTCACAGTCACATGTGCATGTATAGACAAATGTCACATTATATACATATACCCCAAAACACACATACATTCAGACTCAGAGACATAGCCACAAGGGCACACGTTTCACATGTACAAAGTATATACATACATAGATTTAGAAACACAGTAACATAAACACATATGTGGAGACACATATGCATCCACACTCACACATGAATTATTACGCATCCAAAATAATTAGAGAACTAATACATGTATTCTGAAATACATCTTTTGTTTCATTATTAGTCATTTTTAATCTAATGAAATTATATCCTTGTTATTAAAAATCTTATCACCTTTCTGAAAAATAGTATCTTACAAAGATAACAAAAAGCTCAGTCAATTCAAGAATGTGTCAAAATAAGGAAATCACAAAATGAATAAATAAAAAATATGTATATTTATGAGAGCATGGTTTCTAGTCTGTTCCTGAGGAAAGTTAGTAACTCACCTTAGTTTCCTCATTTGTGAACTGTGGGGGCTGAACTAATATTTCCAAGACTTCTATGGCTTTCAGATTTTAGGAACATGTACTTGGATTTGCAAGGGAACAAAAGGGATGAACTATTAATACAACTCCAAATGGTTTAGGTGTTTGCCTAAACCATTCACTGAACACCTAATATGCAGTATTGGAGAAATTATAGAATGTTCCATATTCATTTTGTACCTAAACTAAGAAAAGTAGTGATAGGTTGATTGACACATCTGCTATTAGTTGACAAGTATTGAGAGATATTTATAAATCCTGAGGAGTTATCAGTAATAAACCATGTAAATCAGCCTAATATAAATCTTTTTGGAAAAACACAACTTCTTTGTGTTCACTTTTCTTCCTTCATAAAATGAAAAACTTAGAGTAGTTCCTTTAGCATTTTTTTGAGCTCAAAGGACTTTGCATATGTCATTTATTTTTTATAACACTCTTGGAGTGTTCACTATATTCCCATACTCTGCTTGGAGCATACTATTGAGTGCAGGAGTAATGATTGTAAGTTTTTAAGTCCTTGAAGTGTTAGGGTGGTGCTCAGCACATAGTAGGATTTTCTAACTGCCTAATGAAAGCACTAAAAGCAAATAATAAACTATTTTGTTAGAAAGCTTGTTCATTTTTAAAACAATGGCTATTTTTTTTTCCTCTGGTGAGCTAATTCTTTGAGTTATTGAGAAAGATGTATGCATTTAAAATTTTTGTTTTAAGTAACCACAAAAAGAGCTTGAATGAAACTTCTGACCTTTTGCATCACCAATAGAGCAACCTCTTTATGCTTATACAATCTACACACAGTGGGCACAAAATGCCAAAGGTTTTAAAAGCACTGAAAAGGGTTTTCTCTTGGTATAACAGCATTTTAACTTTAAGCTACAGTTTACAGATATTAATGATTATTGCTTTTTCTCTTTCCCTGTTGCAGTTGAAGAGTAGGTAAAAATTTTAAAAAGGTAATAGCAAATGACCAAAGAAAACATAAAATGTATTATTTCATGGTATTCAGTATTTCAAAGATTTCCTTCAGACTGCTTGCCATTAGTCCTAAAACTTTGAAGGCAAGATAAATATCTCCTGTAAGGATTGGAAACAAAGGGTATCCCTGAGGCCTGAGGGGGTGTCAACAGACTTAGGAAAATAGTGAAACTTGAGAGTCAAAGTTATATAAAAGGAAGCTGTAATTATCAGAATTAGGTTGAAAGTGAGAGCATGTTGGTTGGGTTGACAATGAACAAAACACCCAGGAAATTCTAACAGATGGAGTTGAGATCCTTAGAGAACATGGAGCCCTGTCTTAAGAAGCAGATGGTTGATGACAAAGTACAGCCTTGAGAACCAGGTGCAAAATGAAGAAATGAAGGGACAAAGATGACTATAATCTAATCATTACTGTTGCTGTGAAAATTATCTGTGTTCAAAAGCAAAGTCCAAATCATAAAATTATTAATGATAATTATGC
Source organism: Galemys pyrenaicus (assembly GCA_019455555.1). Taxonomy (NCBI): domain Eukaryota; kingdom Metazoa; phylum Chordata; class Mammalia; order Eulipotyphla; family Talpidae; genus Galemys; species Galemys pyrenaicus. The sequence goes on from JAGFMF010011861.1 coordinate 19,737,455, forward strand.
ACAACAATACATTATCTGTTCATAAAAGAAAATATCTCATAGAGCTCTTGAAGGATAATCTAAAGATGTACAAAAATGCCAAAGAGGTAATAGGGATGAAGGATGATAAAGTAACCAGCATCAGCTGTTAAGACAGATGACATTGAACCTTTGCACAGATACACAGAATCCTAAATCACCTCTGAACCCAACCTAAGTGCCATCGCATGAGTGTTGAGGACACAGTATTTAGTAAAAACAGATACTGTCTGTTCATATGGAACTCAACTATTATGGAAGATGCCCATAAATACTCATGTGGATGCAGAACAGTGATTGGCAGTAGGAAAGGGAAGTGCAGTGGTGCTCTGAGAGCTCATAAGAAGGGAATTTAACCTACAAATTATGGTGCAAGATGACATCCTTGAAGAAATAGCAAGTTTAATGAGATCTGGACAAAGCAAAAATTTACAGGATGATGTGTGTATGGCAATGGGGAAGGGGTGTTGACAAAGAAGGGATGAGACTGAGAAATTTAGAGAAAGTTAGAAACAGATGACACTGGAGAGGGAGCAGAGGGAAAGCCATATAATTGAAACACCATGTTAAATATTTAAGTCTTTATTCTAAGATTAATGAAAACCATTTACTTATTTAAACAAGGGGCAGACACAGAAAGTTACATTTGATTTTTAAAAAGTTCATCTGGCTGTGGTATTGTGCAAAGTGTAGTGCAACCAGATTTTAAAGTAATAAAGTGGAGGATTTTCAAAGAATTTTACAGTTCTCCAGATGAAAATGATAGTAGCTTGAATTGGGGTAGTCACAATGACAACAAAAATTGTTTGTTTGAGACATATTTAGAAACTAAAATCAATATAACCTGGTGATAGATTAATCTTCAAGGATTTTTTTTCTGACCCTTCAAACAGCAATGATAGAAAACAATCCTATTTTGTTTTGTTTGCACAAGAGAGGTGATAATCATAAAAAGTTCAGTTTAGGCTGGGTAGAATTTAAAATGACTTTATGATGTTCACATGGAGATACTAAATAGACAACTAAAGGTATCAGTCTAGAGTTTAGATAAGAGCTTGCACATCAAATCCATGGAACTGGGTAAGATACTTGGGAAGAATGGACAAAATGAGGAAAGAAGAGATCTTAAACTGAGTTTAAATAAGTCTAATGGAGAAGGGTAAACCTGTTTTCCTCACTCTGACCAGCCTTGACTGAGCAATAGAAAGAATAAATAAGCAAAGCAGAACAAATAACACAACTTCAAAAATCAGGGGAAATATCACAGCAAGACAAGCTTATAATGATCTCTGATTTAAGTAAACTATAAACAAAATTCAAATAATCAAAAATGTATAAGGTCTGACTTTCACCTTCAGAGGATGTTTTCAATTCTCAACCAAAGTATTTTTCCATGTCTATTCAAAACTTATTTTTTCCAAGCATTTTAAATGATATTTTATTACTAATAAACCTCAATGGCATTTCTCAAGGAAATAGAACAAAGAATTCTAAAATTTGTATGGAACCGCAAAAGACTTTGAATAACCAAAATGATCCTGAGACGAAAAAAGAGAGACACTATACTATACTATTCTCCCTGCCTTTAAATTATACTACTAAGCAAGAGTAGTCAAGACAGTATGGTACTGGAACAAAAACAGAAGCACAGATCAGTGGGAAAGAATATAGCCCAGAACTAAACACCCAAATATGATGTTACCTTATGACAAAGGCATAAAGATCATACAATGGAGAAAAGAAAATCCTTCCCAAAAAAAATAGTGTTAGAAACTTAGCCACATTAAAAAAAAGAAAAAAAAGAAAGAAAGAAAAAAGAAACTCACTCAAGCATGAAATAGATATACAAAAATCAACTCAAAATTAACTAAAAACTTAAATATAGGAACTGAAACAAGAAAATACATAGACTAAAACAGATGATACACCCCTGGATCTCAACCTCAGAGTTGTATTTGGGGACTCATCTCCAATGTCAAAGAAAAAAAACAAAAATAAACAAATTGGACTGGTCATGTAAGGTTTCCATTTCAAATCAATGGTGCTGGATGAGATACTTAAGAAGAGTGGGCAAAATGGGGAGAAATGAGAATAAAACTGGTGAAAGAAACCACCACAAAAAAAAGAAAATTAAATCTATAGATTGGGAGAAGATCTCTGTACAATATATAAAGAACCCATACAACTCAACAACAACAACAAAAAAAACTCCATCAAAATAAATGCTTCTTCAAAGATATACAAGTGGTCTAGAAGCACATGAAAAAAAAATGTTCAACATCACTTAAATATAAAAGGTAAATATAAATCAAAACCATAATGAGATTATCACCTCACACCTGTCAAAATGTTCTATACCAAAAAGACTGGAAACAACAAGTATTGATGAGGGTGTGGAGAAAAAGTAATAATTTTATACTTGGTGGGAATGCAAGTTGATACAGTCTATGGAAAATGGTATGGAGATGCCTTAAAAATCTAAAAATAGGGGGGGAGGCGATGGAGAGAGGACAAAGATGGGGAAGAAGCCAGAGGGTGCACAAAGGACTGAGGTGATGGTGCACCGGTGAAATGGTGGTGGGTACTCCCTGGGGACTACAAATGATGTCAAATATAATTAATAAAAAAAAAAATCTAAAAATGGAAATATCATATGACCCAGCAATAACACTCATAGATATTACAGGAAGAATATAATAATAACTATGTTCATGTATATATTTTCAAAGTAGCTTTGTTCACAATAGTTAAGACATGGAGTCAACCTAAATACCCATTGACAAATGACTAGATAAAGAAAATGTGATACATATATATGTATATACATAGATATAGATATTGATATATTTAAGGAAATACTATACAGTTGTTAAAATGATGAAATAGTACCTTTTGGGGCAATATAGATGGATCTTAAAGTGATTATGTTGTGAAATAATTCAGACAGTGAGAAAACTGCCCCACAGTTTCTCTTAGTTATGGAATATAAATAACCAAAGAAAACAAACTGGCAAAACACAACAAAAATAATTCTTAGATCTAAAACAAACTACAGTGGTTACCAGGGGAGATAAGGGGGAGAGGTTCTAGAAGGGTAATAATGTATTGGACTGTTTTGGAAAGCAAATGAAGCAAGTTGAGGTGTAAAGTACTTCTAAAGTTTTATATATATATATAAATGGAAATAAATGGCAAGTCAATACATTTTGAAGAAAAAATACAACCAAAAACCTGAAAACAAAACAATAAAATGAGATATGCTTAGGCATTTGGGAACCAAGTGGATGGTTCTTGCCCTCACCAGGGGTTCACAGTGGTGCTCAATCTGAGCATGGCAGTCAGGGAGAGTAGACATGAGTTCAGACCTCAGAAACAGGAAGACTTGAAGAGACTTGACTCCAGATTTTACCAGCATGTTTGGTTTCCAGAGAGAAGAGAGGGTTCACAAAGAAACAGAACAAGAGAACAGTATCTCCATTCTGAACACAACACCCATATTTATGTGCACATATCCCCGAATAAGCTCTTTCCTCAGAGACAATCAGGAAATATTGATTTTGAGGGGAAACTGAGATTTTCTTTTCATGAATCATTAATCAAAAGTTAAGGTTAACCTGGAAGAACAAATATGAATTTTAAGGCATTTCTAGGAAGAAAATAACATCTTTATCTTCCTTTCTATATTTCATTTTAAAATAATTGATTCCATATTTTTTACACAGCAAAAAAAAAATCCATGTACTTGAAGTGCATAATCATACTAAAAGATAAAAATCTGTAAATTCACTTCTCACATCTGAGTTTACGCAACTGTTGAAAGTTTTTCCATTTTAAAAACAATAGTAGATAAGGGAGCCATAGGGGTGCACAGTGAGGCAGATGAATACACTGAAGAGTTAGTGAAAGGTTCCCAGTTGGTAACTTCATCACAACAAAGAAATATTCTCTCAATGAGATTTTTAAATCTTGTGTTTGAGTGGGTTTTTTTTTTAAATATATATATATCTACTATTTTAAATTGCTCTGAGAAATGTCCTTGGACTCTGGAGAGAACTAACAAAAAACCATAACTGACAATACATACATCACCTTTTCAATAGCTTGACAATCTTTATTTTAAGTTCTCTTTTCATGTTTCCTTTCAAAATGTGCTTTTCTTGTGACATTCTATTATGAGTTTAAAAATTCTTATTCTGTCTTGCTAATACTATAGACTTAAATACCTCAACAATATTAAAGTATAAGAATTGCTGGGGAGGGGGAGGGGGTCCCCTGATGTTATGTCAATGTGCCTACTGAATGGTATTTATACTTTGTAGTCAGAAATGTTACAATGAAATTGTCTCTGCTTGTGATCTCACATTATGGAGAGTTCTGAGGGTCTGACAACTCCTGACATTATGATATACTCCTGTTACATGGTGAAAGCAGACAGTAAGAGCAGAGTTCTCAGCAGAGCATAAGGAAAGATTTATAGACATGGCAAAAGAACACTTTGCCTGTTCCCTTCTTTAAATAATTATGACTTTCCATGGATCTCTTTCTAAATCAACTACAGAATGACAAATATCTCAGCAAAGAAAAGGCCACAAAAATATCACTTACAGTAAGCATTATTGAGGTTTTAGAAGCACAATATTGAATTCTCTGTTGTATGTTCCGCATCTGATTCATTACATGGGCTTCCCCCCACCTCTCCACACACCATATATTTCTCCCATTATCATTCAGAAAGAACTTTTAAATTTCCCTCTTTCTGCCAAGCTCTTTCTTTTCTCAATACAGAAAGTCAAGAAGAAAATACTTTAGTATACTTAGAAAAAGTTAAGAGAATGGGATAAAATAATTGTCTAATTGATTATATGTTCTGAGTATTTTAGAAATTTGCAGGATTTAGGGGGAAATTACAAGTATATTTGGGATGTTTACTTCATTAAATCATGAAAAACTATATAAATTTTGAAACACGGAATTCTTTAATTGCTTTTTTCTTCAGAGAAGGAAAAGAAAACTGGTATTTATGAGTAATATATTATGCAAGAGCCTTTCCATGTAGTACATCTATCAATTTTTACAGCAGTCTAAGACGGTGTGAGATATCAACCCCATTTTACTGATAAACATATTGAATTTCAGACAAGTTATCTGCCCAAGTCTACACAGTTAATAAAAACAGACCCAGAATTTGAAAGTTTGTCTGATTCCCAATACCATATTCTTTCTCAAAACTCAACTATCCCCTACTCTTCACAGGCATTCCATGCAGAAACAAACTAACAAATAAAATGAAAACAAAGCTATTCTAGCCCTCTTGTTCTGTCATTATATGTGTGTATATGTATGTGTGTATAGAATGACATTATACATATATATTTATATATACATGTTTAGTGAAGGAAGAAAGGTGAATGCTTTCCAGTTCAAATTTTGCATAATTTCCACATATTTGTAGAGCCTAACAAACTAAAGGAGAGACACAACTTCTAAAGTCTGCATAAACGACACAACTCAATAAATTATTAAAATGATAGTTAAATCATTACAATAAAAACAAGGTAGATATCACTACTATTTCCATTTTAATGATGATGAAACTTAAGTTGATTGAAAAGCAGATCCAGTACCATAAATGCTGTAAGTGGCAGGTCTAGACTTCAAGCTCTGATAATATGATACTAAAGGACTACTGAAAAGGTTAAATTGCCTCCCTTAAGTATAAAATTACTATAAAACTAAACCATTATGAGAAACAGATTACTTCTATATTCTTACACATTTGAAAGCAATACATTGCATTATATACATAAACTTTGGATTTTATTTTTAAGTAACCAAATATCACATTACCCAAATACTAATTTAAAATTCTGTAAAAAATATTACATAAATTAACTTTAAAAAGTTGCATGTGGGTCTGACCTGCTATTCCTCTCATTAATCTTATCTTCCTCTGTAAAAGTAACTATTATTATAGATGTCTATCCTTCTAGAAGTTTTCAATGTATTTTATACATTGTATATGAATAATACATATAATATATAGATTCGTCAAATGTTATTTTGTCACCCTCATATTATACTCTGTTTTTCTTGACTTAATAACATGTTTGGAACTCTCTCCATATTGAGACCTTTAATGTGGAACAATTTGACATTTAATTTTCCATTCCACAGTGGATAATCTTCATGCTATTTCATGGCTTCTTTAGTTTTTCTCTAAAGCAGCTATCATGTGCTCTACCCAATTATCTACTGGGTATATACGTTTCGATGCCAAACAGAAGTTTCTACTTCCTTGCATCCAAATGAAATATATCACCATCCTCCACATTGCTAATCCCTGTATGTTCTCTAGGTCAGTGCTACCGAGAGCTATGAGCCATGAGCCAGTGAGGGCCTGGGGATTATTTGAACTGGCCCATGAAGTAAGCAAACAGAAACTGAGAGTAAGCATTTGGAAGCTTTCAAAGCAATTTGACAATGCTGCAACATCTAACTGCAAGAGCATGCCTTTGGTAATTCATTTTTATTGTATTTTATAGACGTTTACAGTAAAGGAGAAAAATCTTTAAAGCTGATTTTCACCACAGATAGTCTGAGAAACACTAACTGCTCCAACTTAGTGAAAGAAAGTCAGTGAAATTCAGAAACATGAGCATCATCTTTCATAATAATACATGGACAGAAAAACAAGGGGAAAAAAACTCAGGAGAATGTTTCCAAAGTGAAGGAATTGTTTTAGAGCTCTTTCAGCCATCAGCCTCTTTTCCATCACACTAAAATCGTGCCAGCTTCTCTGTTCTGTTAAATTTCCACCCCACATGATCCTCTAACTGGATCCCTATCTTTTTCCTTCCCTTCAGTAATACATTTATTTAAATGTTTTGGGGAACACTACAATGCCTTCCATCATGTCCATTGGTTTTATTAACCCATTGGAATGTAACTTTCCCCAAGTGCTCTTGAAAATTTTAACAAAATAATAAAGTGTTGGGCATATTTCAAAATCTGAAGTTGAGATCATGTCTTTCTTATTCTCTCTGCAGTATTTACTACTATTAACCAGCTTGACTTTCTGATAATCAGTCTGGTCAATGGTATCTATTTCAAATATATGAAGTTAGATGTGGGATCACTTGTCAATATGTATAAAAGATCTAACACTGCTCCTGTGGATATGAAGAGAGTGTAGCCTCTGTATGGAAAATAAAAAGACAGTCAAGCAGCACTGAGGACTTGGTCAGCTAAGAGACCAACAGTTTCGTATTTTTTCCAATGAAACACCCCTTAGATTGGCATAGAAAAAGACGGGTCATTGAATTAACACAGAGTGTGTCATTTAAAAACTGTTTGGTTCTGACCAATACTATCAGGAAAACAATTTGAGAAGCAAGGAAAACAAAGGACAAAATTCCAGACTATGTTAATATTTAAAAAGTTGGCAAAATAAAAAAGGTCTTTACTGATGATTATGAGGAAAAATATGTCAGATAGAAAATTCAAGCTAAAAGTAGGACTTAAAAATTAGAGGCAAGAGTTTTAAGAGGTAGATATCATCAATAGTAGAAACTATGAACAAATTATGCAGGATGAGGCAAGAAAATACATAATTAGATATGAAAACTAATGTCATGAGTGATTTTATCAAGGGTGTTATCAGGAACACCCTGGGAAGCACACAGAGCTACAGCTCTTGCTTAATCAGACACAAACACAGCTTCTGGCAGCACTGGGACTCTTACCGTGGCCACGGTATTCCCAAAGCCATAAAATGTCTGACCACAATTAGTGGGCAGAAGCAAATCTCACCGGAAAAACCCTACGCACATTGTCATCCCAGAGGCCTTGACCTGAGAGTGTTATCTGTCATCATCTACTGCACAAACTACCCAGGCCCCTCTGGAAACCACTCAATCAAGAGTAAGTTCCCCTAACTCTAATAAAGGGAAAGAGCAAAGTTAAAGGCTCTTACCTCCTATTTAATATCACACCCAAACTCTAACTTTAATTGACTTCTATGCTCTCATGTTTGATCTTTAGTGACAATTTTCCTCTCTCTTCTCCAAACTTCATTCTTCAAAAAAAGAAAAAAAATGGTACCTGACAAAACCCTCTATATCAACATAAAAGTCAATGCTAAGAAAAGACTATCCTCTGGCTCTTACTCTCATTTTCTATGTACATTTCTCATTCCCAGAGAATTTCCAAAGAGCCCTTCATGTTTCAGAAAATGCCTCATGTAAGTTTCAGTCAGTTCTTCTCATTGGCCAAACACTCAACAGAGGGAACACTCATTTCTCAGCTTTAAACTTGAAGGAGAAAAATTTGGGTTATTGGAACTTTCTGATGTGTTAAAAACCAGAAAGAAGTCAAGAAAGACTTGTTTCCAAAGTTAAGTGCCATTTGATAAAGAAGAAAAATCTTCTGCTTTCTGAAAAAGCAGACTTTATGGAGTGAAAAATGTGTTCAAAACGTCTTGGTGGTGGATGTGGTGTGGGAACACACATCTTTGGAGGTGTGATCCTCTGTCTCTGAATTACAGTGTTGTAAACCAATGTTACCTCAATAAACAAGTAATAAATTAAATAAACTAGTATCATGATATTAAAGATGATGCAGGAGAGACTATTCCATGAATGCACTCCCTATTCTGATTTAGCATGTGGCAGAAGCAATGCTATGTCTATTCAATTATATTTCCAAGTTGTCTTTTAAGTCTGTAATAATGACAACATATCCAGATGGCTACCTGATGTTTAGGTAAGGCCATGATTCCTGTTCTGGCCTGTGAAATGTGGGCAGAGCCAATGTTGTTTGAGGCAAGTCCCCTGTCACGGTGAAAATGGGGTTCTTGTATAATGAGAGTAGATACCCATGATTTAAGCAGCCTGGTCTACTAACACACAACATAGAGGGCAATCATCATGAGCATTTTCCTATGTGGCCTCAGGCTTTTTAAAAGTATCAAACACACTATAATTCACAAGATTTGAAGTTTAATTTTTTATTCCACAGAATCCTCCTTCCTGTCTTCATTAATACAAACATACGATTATAGGCTTAAGAGGGATTATTTTCTCCAATTTCTTCTTTTTATAGATGAAACCGAGGCATGATGAGTATCATATAACATGTCCAAAATCATGAAATTTGAGTGGTACAGTGGGCCTAGAATATAGGTCTCCTGCTAGGTATTCCACATTACAACCCAGATATAGGAAATATATTGACAACTATATTGATAGCATGTATTTTTCCATATTTTAAACAAATAGGCACATTTATATATTTGCATAGTAAGTTTGTATTATTAAATGTGGGTGTACAAATGCAGAAGTATATGAGTGTATACTTACATACATGACAAGGCCAGCTCTTCTGTGATGTTGTACAGTCTTACACATCATATTGTAACTTGGTACCATCCATCTTAATAAAAACTTGCAGAATCATATTGTTATTTTAGCCCAAAAATGTCTTAGGTATATATTATTTAATTTTGCCTTTATTATCAATAAATGAGGAAACTGAAGCCGAGGAAGTAAAATGAAAATATTACATATTTATGCCATCGATTTGACAGAAGCAGAACAAGAATCATGCCCCTTCCTACCTCACACAATTCTTTGTGTTGTGTTTAAATTTTTCTTCCTACCTTTCAAGTTGAGGAAGTAATCAAATGTTGAAGTAATGTGGTTAAATAAAATGAGGGAGAGGGGAACATTTTCCCCCACAAAAGTGATAATAAAAGGAAAGTGTTCAGAATTGGACAGACAGAACATTAAGGAGTGGACTAAGGAGATTAGCTGACAAAAATGAATAATTAATTGTGATGGTTAAGATCAATAAAATAAGCTGGTCCTTATATATGATATGTGGGAGGATAATTTTTGAGAGGAGACTAAGCTGGCCACCTTTAGGAATTCTTGATTAATATCTGCTAGGATTTAGGAACAAAACAAAACAGTGTGAAGAGAATTGCTGCCCATTACATAAGACTGGGGTAGTCTCTTGAGTTCCTTAGGGAAAAGGCATGATCAAAATAATGTCATTCTAACTCATGTTTTCCCTTGTGGTTGAATAAGTCATTATGATAAATTATCTCCCACCTTTGTGCCCACATGATGTCCTGAACAAGGCTTTCCTTTCTGTGGTATTTTAATCTCCTGTCTCAGTAACTAGTAGTAATGCCCTAAATTCAAATGACCTTCTGTTCTGAACTTTGACCCTTTAATTCAGGCCCTGAGGTCTCTGCTAAAAATCTATTTTTTGCAGTAGTCAAAGAGAAATGAAATTCCATCTGAAAGTTCTGCTTGAAAAATTTTTTTCAAATGACCTCATGTGTATAAAATATTGTTCATTACAAAAATGAATACATCTTATGTGTGCACATATATAATATAAGGTCAATCACTGTCTTCCATGGTATGGGCTAAGCACAAAAGGAAAAATGTCTATGATTTCATCCTCAGTGACCCAAACCACCAAGCTCATGATTTCTCTATGTTAATTAACTTTAATCTTATCTTCACTTTAACTTTAATCAGTAGAGTCTTTCATACCCAACTGCAAGCAAATAAATATCCATGTAATCATTCATACAGCACCTATTTATTTCCATCTTAAAAATTATCCATCTGTCTACCACATAAATCACTACATCATACAAGAATCCCAAGAAGATTACAGTGAAAACAACACTGGTAATCTCTCCATTGACAAAATTATGCCTATGATGTCGCCTCCCCAGTTAGCAATAATCATATCTTCCTCTGTGCCTACACAATACGTGCGACATGTTCATTAGATACTATTTCATTATAATATATTAGGATTCATTTGTATAAGACTTTCCTATTAAAACTATCAGTGCTTTAAGAAGAGAATTGCTTTGTATATATCTATATCTCCAACACTGACACCGAAGTTTAAGTTCAAATTTTATTTCACTAAATGAAGAAATTATTATGGAAGCCCTGACTGTAGGGAAAAGTATTCTATGGATGTAAACACATTACTTTCAGAGAACGAAAATCAAAGCTGATTCCTATTTTGCTGATTATGAATTTTAGATCTATCTATATTTCAAGGGGTCAGCCTCTTAAGCAGCCCTCCTCTTTCTCTGATGAATACTTCTTTAGCTGCATGGAAACTTCTTTCCTGACTTGGGAAATAAGATGCAAAATACCATTTCTGTATCATAAATGGGAACAAGATCCATAAAGACAGCAGCTGATAAACTTTATTTAGTTCACCACATTTTTAACAGCTGGAAACATAACCAGCAGCAGAAGAAAGAAAGGGATTGCTTTGTAATGTAGGAGCAGCCAAAATCCAGAGCTGAAAACAGATACAAAGGCGTTGGAAGTAAATGTCCAGCAGCAAACCCTGATGACTCTAACAACAGCATGTGTGCCACTCTCTACAGCTCATTGTTAGTGTAGTGTTCAAGAGAAAATTTGGAGTCCTCTGTCCCCAGGTAAGAAATGCGAAACTTCCAGGTGGAGCAAGACTTCTCTGCTCTCCCTTTGCTCATTCTCAGGTCAAGCATCATCACACCAGGCACTTATTCACAGGGACACTTAACAGTGGTGTCTGTAATGTGACTTTAAAAATCTCAGATGAAAGCGACTTTGTAAAACAAAGCTGTGGCAACATATCTACCTTACTCATACTTCCTGTAACTTGCAATGCTTCTTAAAACTCAACTCTCTGGGTTGACCTTGCTTAGCTTGTATTATATTTTAGATAAGCCCATCTATTAATAATTTACTCATTTCTCATTTACATTATGTTATGTTTGTTTTCTTAAGGAAGTAAGAGTATTGATTTTAATTCCTATATCATGAAGCAAATTATTTCTGACCTCTGTATGTACAGAAGGTATGCACTTAAGCTGTAACTCTTCCTAGCTATAAAATACCCTGCTGAATCATGAATATTAAAGCAAATAACTTCCCGTCTTGAAGCCAAGAGTGTATACTACCATGGGAAAAAATAATGAAGGCATTTAATTTTCAGTTAAAAAAATCATTGAACCATGTAGGAATTGAGGGATGTTTCAAGGGGGATATAAGAACTTAATACTTAAATATCTAAATATTATTGCCATAATTGTGAAAAGAGAAAGAGAAAACATATTTAGAGTTGCATTATTCTATTCTAATTAAAAGAACTGTATTTTCCTTGGGAGGTGAGTTGCTTCCTTAGTGATCATTTATTGTTACCTTCCTTTTCCAGAATGTTAATATTTCCTTTCTCTACTATGCTTTGTCTAGCTACCCTATGGAGGTATGTGAGATGATGGAAGGACTTTTCACATACACAGTATAACAAATATTTATAGTACAGTCAAAATTTCTTAAAACTAATTTTCCTAAGCTCATGATGTAATTATCCTCGAAGACTTCATATGTATATATGATATTACCACTCTTTCCAAAAATCAAAACATTTTGAATTTTACAAAATTGAGTCTTTCTACAGGTTTAAACTAGATGTCGAAGGACATAGGGGTGTGTCACTGAGAAAAAGAAAAGGCATGTAATGTGGAAAGTTTCTCTCAGAATTTCTGTGAAAGTAAAAGTTAAAGTATAGTTAATTACAGCATTGATATACAATAGATTCCAAACTTAATATTTGTTTGTTTATATTATGGTGACATAAGCCAAAGCATATTCAAAGTTACAGCATTCAGACATAAATTTATTCTAGAAAGAGGTCCTCTATGACATAGTCATTTCCCTCACTGCTTCCTTAAATGTCACAACAAAAAGTAACCTCTACTTTCTGTGTTCACCTATTCTTATAGTCCATCCCAATCAATTGTAGATCATTTTATATGATTATGTTTGGCAATTACTTTCTTGTCTGCACAACAATACTGTAAACCCCATGAGGATGTAGCTTCTTTTTTCATCTATATGCCTTCTTATATTCCCTTCTACAACGTTACTGGCACATAGTTATTGTTAGGTAAGTTCACGTTTATATTTATTATACTTATATTTAAATTTAACTATATGGTGTATATGTTATATAGTTGAATATTAATATTAACTATGAGTATTTAGCCCAAAATATTCCTGTAGAACAATTTACATATTTATCTAGAATCTAAAGATGGTATTTGCATTTCAATAAATAGATAATAAGAATATAATTGTGTTCTTGATCTTTTTAAAACTTATTAGAATAGAGCTACTGAAAGGAAAGCAATCTTGTCTATGAAATTTTCCTCTAAAAAACCACAAAATATCATCTAAATCTCTGGGACAGATTGAGTTTATGTGGCTTCCCTCTTGCTCCAATTTAAAAAGCACTTCTCAGCATCTATAAAGTGTAAATGAACATCAGAATATCCGGATTTGTGATTTCTTGGCATGATCATTTACTGTACAGCTTCACACATTCATCCAGTTGGTCATTAAGGTGATTTTTATGACAACTAATTATCTCTATAATTATTTAGATCTGAGTTAGTTGTACCACAGAGTCTTTAAATTTATGTATTCTAAAAAAAATTGAGATAAGACATCTAAATGTTATTATAATTACTTTTACAAAAGCCTTCGTTTCATTGGTCTGTAAGAAAAAATCAATAAGTAGTTAAAGTAGGGCATGACATTAATATTAAGACACAACAAATTGCATTTTCTCAATATCAAAACACTTGGCAAGATGACTTACTTATTTTATATTATCAATATTATTTTTTTTACTTCCTAATTATGAAACTATACAGAAAATTATGTCATAATCAATCAAGTTAGATAAGGAAAATATATTAAACGTGAGTGGTGAAGGAAAATCTTTTATGTCCTATGATCCTGTCTCCATTTATATTTATTGATATTTAACAGATATCAATATAATAGATATCAAGTAACTCTAAATGGTTGTCTAGTGATAATAATTACATTTTGGGGCCACACTTTATCAAGTTGATTTTACTACCCAACTGACAATGTTGTAATGAACTCCTCTCTTTTAACTAATGACATTTTATTAAATACCATTATCAAAGTCTCAGCACTTCATGAAATTAGATTAAAGTCATCCTACAAAATTCACATTTCACATGTAGCAGGCATGTTAGTGACATGGCTAACTCTTTAGACAAAGAGATATCAAGTAGTAATGTTTAGTAGTTATTTTTGCTTTCAATCCATCAAATTTTCTGGGTAAGTAACATTGACCTAAGTAAATTCCCCTAGCATTTCCATAATCTTTAATAGCTCATCCCATGTGTGTATTTGTAGGCCTCTATTCCCTATACAGGGTAAAAGTTGTTATCCTGTCCCCTCTCTCCTGCTCCCTATGTTAAATTCACAGCACATGCCTACACCAGCTTTCTTGAGAATAAACTTGCTATTCTTGATACTGAAGCTGAAACCATTCAAAATGTGATAGTAACTGTTGTGTGATGGAAAGGCCTATCTGTCACCATTCATTATGCCAATTAAGTCATGATAAATTAAGAGAAATAGGGCATTCTCCATATTTCTAGTGTGACTCCCCTTAAATCTCATGGTCTGAATGCTGACAAAGGGTGTTATATAAAAAACTAGAAGTAATAATGCAGGAGTACTTAACAGTGCTAGCGGTTTGGAGCCTGAAACAGCCTGATCTGATTCATCTCCATGTCAAACTTGTTTGGCATTTGGCTAATGTGTAATTTTGTTTTGACATGAATCATTGATACTTGAATATGTTTAAGTGTTTGAACCTATGTAAAATCTTTATTAAAAATCTAATGTATTGGAAGCTTTTAAAAAGTGCCTTAGCTAAACATAAATAATTATAAACATTAGTCTCAAAAGATTCCAACATTTCTCTTTTAAGGGGCAGACTATTCTGGGGATGTTAATATTTTGTTTTCAATGAAAGGAAAATTATTTTGCTATGAATTTGTCTCCTCAGGATAAGGTAATGGGAAATATCAGCGTTTAATGGGTAAGTTAAAAATTTGGTTTTAGTGATAGAACATTGCCTTTTTAAAAACCATTTATTTAAAGTTGAGTAAATAGGACAGTTAGACAAGTAGCAAAGTTTTGTTCAGTATCTGATTCCAGAACTTACTTTCACTACAAAATGAGGAAATCCATAATCATAAACTCACCATGAAGTTTAAATTAAAATCCATAAAGAAATTTTCTCATAATCCCTATTAACAAATTTATACTCCTATGCCTTGAGCATCTCCTGATCAATTTTAAAGCAAAATAAACAGTTGATATTTTTTAGCTTTTATTTATGTTTAACATTCTTATTGATGCCATTGTTTTGCATCCTTGTTAGTGTTTTGACAGGATAAGGTTTTTCCCCTCAGGTTTAGTCACCATAGCATTCCCATAGTCTCTCACCATGTCTATTGTGCTTCACAACTCCCCACTTCTATCTCCTCTTCTGGATACCTCAGCTTTATGGTCAGTCAAGGGTTGGTTTTAATGTCTGTCTTTGACCCATAGTTTTGTTTCTCTATAATCCATATGCAAATGACAGAATTGGTATTTATCTTTCTCTTTCTAGCTTACTTTGCTTAGTATTAGCCCTTCCAACTCTGTCTATGTTGGTGCAAATGGCATGCGTTTACCTTTCTTAAAAGCTGAGTAGTAATGAACCCAAATCATCTGTTGAGTTAGATTTTTGTTGGATATGATTATCTTACATTTTGGAGAACAGTTGAAATAATTTTAATTTCTACTACAAATTATAACTTCCTTATTGATTAAGAGATCAATGTGCTACTATATGAAAAAAAAATTCACCTCAGAGTCTCATGATATTGAAGATTTTGAATTTGTCATATGTATAACTGGGCAGTCACATCATTGAAGAATTATTCTATTTATAAAATTCTACACAAACTCTGATATCCCACTCTTCTTCAAAGGATAGAGTTTAATTTCCTCCTCCTTAAATAGTCTTGAATATAAAACTCTCTTTTATTTGTTTATCTTTTATGAAAAAACTATGATATTTGTTCAGAAAATAGTCCAATATACAATTTTTTTCCTTTTTTACCCATCACCATGCCATGCCCATACCCTTTGTTTCCCTCTTAACCTCAGAAATTTTACTTTATTAACATTTGCAAGTTTTTGTAACTATTTTACTTTTTCAAATCATCCAGTGTGTAAATGTTCAGTATTTGCCTTTGTCATTCTAATCTGCCTTACTACACATGATTTCCTCAATCACATCCCCTTTTTTTCTAGAAATGGCAGCATGTCTTATGTTTTATAGCTTAATAGTATTCCATAGTGTGGATATACCACATCTTCTTGATCCAATGTCTGTTGATAGACATTTAGGCTGTTTCCAAGTCCTAGTTATAGCTAAAATGTAGTGAGTAATTTGAAAAGATATTTGTGTTAAAAAAAAAAAAAGGTGTTATCAAAATCTAAAACTGATGACCTGGAAAGTGTAGTTATGATATTAAAACTGAGATTCAGTGTTTAAAGCCATGCACTGGACACTAAATAATAGAAACCAAATCTGAGTGGATATTTGTGAACTATCTATTGACCCAAATTTAAGAATAGCAAAAAGATATATATATATTTTTTTTCATGACAAGCTATGACCAGGTATTGAGGAAACTTTAACTTACCAAATAAGATTAACTTGGAACACAGAGGCAATATCAGAATATTTGTAAAGATAATAGAACCCATCCTAAAATATGACTTCAAGTTGTAGTAAAATGAAGTACTCTGATTCTATTGGACTAACCCATCCATAAAGGAAATACAGGAAAAATGTGAATTTCTAAATTTGCACTAGTAACAAAAGTTGTTAAGAATAGACAATAATGTAACCAAATGCAGAGTCATGGCCTTCTCAGCTATGGTTAAAGCAATGGGCTCAGTGAGTGGAATTGTGTGAAAGGATGAAACCCTTCTCCCCTGACAGCTGCTCAATTCCCTCCAGCAGAGCTGATTTTTTAAAAATGCCCTTTTGCACTAAATTGACCTTTTCCATGAATAGGTCAGCCAGGTGCAAGCTACCAGATGTGACTTTCCATAGTCTCTAAGCCTCAGGAGGCCATTTATCTCTAGTCCTATTTGATAGGACTCAATGCTAACAAGAACTGTGGTAGAGCAGCATTTTATAAGGCTTTGTTGACAAAGTTATATGTTCCTCAATAGAAAAAATACTTTAAATATTTGTTTCTTTTAATTATATTATGTCTATGTCATAAAAAGACTTTTCAGTATTTGGGGGAACAGTATGGAGATACTTGTAAAGCCATTTCTTAAATTATTTTAAATTATCTTATAGCCCTATAAAATACCCTTTTAACCTACTTTACTTTGAAAAGACTTTTTAATGGTTCAAAAATACATTGACTAACTTGGGTAGATACTTCAAAAAACTTGAAGAGGCAATTTAAAAAGTTCAATATCTAGTTGGGCTTTACTGGACGAAAATTTATTTATTTTATTCCAACTAAAAATTTCAAAGCATATGTACTATTCAATGCCAGAATCTAAAATCATAAAATCATTAAAACATGATAATCCTTGAGAAACAAAATGAACGAAAATTTATTCGTTAACCCATGAAATAAAATCTACTCACAGAACTTTCATTTGATTGCTCTCCATTCCCATCTCATGCTTTGTGGCTCTTTTGCTGACAAACAGCAAATATTGTCCACTTTCCCCAACAAATTACTATATGTTTTCCAATGCCATCTTTCCATGTCTCATCTGTGAGGCTAACCTAATCAGATAAACTAATCTCACCTGATAGTCCAAAAATAGCATATTAACATCTTCAATGAAATTACCTAAATATGGAGAGTTCCTTAAAACTGCAGATTCTTGTGTTCTAGTCCAGATTTTTATTCTGTAAGTCTAAATTATTGCCAGAGCAAACCTATGGTATTGGTATTACCATACCTGGGATTAAATGTCAAGTGTGTGACTTACAAATTTTATGGTCTTGTTGAGCCTCAGTTTTCACCCTTAGAAAACAATGTAATAAAACTTGCTCAGCTTGCTATGTGAATAAATGAGGCAATTTCATTGAAGATGTTAATATGAGGTAATAAAGACAAATTGAGGGAAGGGAAATAAAGTGCACTGTAATAGAGAAAGAGTGGTTATGTAATACAAATCTAAATTACATATATACTATACTACTTTCTTGGTGAGGAAGTCAAGTCATTACACTATTCTGGGTTATATCATGGAATTAACCTTGGTGGGAATTAAGAATTGAGGAAACTTAGAAATGATCCTGTCAGGACTCAAGATTCTTCTTTCCTTGGCAACTTGGAAATTCTCCCATACATTCACGCAATATGATTATTGAGTGCATACTGTCTGCCAAACACTTTTCTAACATAAGGGATACCACACAGAGATAAAAGAGAGACAGAGAAACATCCCTTCTCTGTCATAGTTTGTGTTCTGTTGTGACAAAGACTGATAATATGCTCATTATAAAGAGCACTCATGAATGAATTTAAAAAATTCTCATGCTAGAAACCAGACAAGAGGTTAAAAATGCAAAATAATAATGACAAGGTAGATGCTTTTGATTGGATGAAAGAGGACACCTCCCACAAAGGGATATAGGCTAAAATCTGTAATACAAAAATGAGGCAGTCATGAGAAGTTTGGGGGAGTGACAAGTTTGGTGGTCATAAGATTACCTGTTCAAGGAACTAGAAGTCCAGTATGGGTAATGGCGATAGGGTATAGGACAGGAGGCCAAAGCGACAGTGGCCAGCACATAGAAAACACTGTATTCTAGAGCCAGAGGCTTGGGTTTTATTCTAAGGGTGATGAGAAGTCACAGGAAGGTTTTTAATAAGAGTGATGTCATGGCTAGATGTGTTTCACCAGGACTGGGCCATTGGCGATGGCATTTTTATGGAAAAAAGTAAAAGCAAGCACACCATTTAAGACTCTATTGTTGTGGTCCAGGCAAGAGAACAGATGAAAGTTGTTTGGAAGAGAGTAATAATCATGGAGAAAGAAACAGATGACGATAAGACATGTTTTAGAAATAGTGTGCTTAGTTCTCATGATATCGTAATATGGTATGTGAGGGAAAGAAAAGAATCAAAGAGAAACCAAGACACTGGGACTTGAACAAGTGGTGTTCAAAGAGTAGGTTGGGAAAGGGACAAAGAGTAGGTTGGGAAAGGGAAATCACAAGACCTCTCCCAGTGGTAGTTCAACTGTCATAAAACTTAAACAACAAAAATAGAAGTGAACAATATAAAAAAGCTCATGAAAATCACTCCACCCTATTATATTACTAGAAAGTCATCTCTGAATTTAAATACTAATAACACAGTAACTGAACTTAAGTGAATATTTTATTCTAAATGATTTTGTAAAGCATTTTACAATGCATTTACACAAAAAACAAGTTTATAAAATTTTTATTATTTCTTTTTATTGAGGTAATATTGGTTTACAATACTATATATGTTTTAAGAGTACAGGTTCATATCTCTTCATATGTATAATACCCTGCCCATGACCAAAATACCAATACCTATAGACCACTGGACCCCTTCCACCTTTTGCTTCAACCCTTTACTATGGTAATCTGAGAAAAATAGGTTTTAAAAATCACCTCCTGGGAGAGATATTTTAATAATATTATAGCATACAAAACTACTAAATGTGTGGCAAATTATAAGTATAGTTGAATTAATAATCTAAGTTAGAGTTTGGTGAACTAGCTATGGCTAGTTTATGGATGGCTAAAGGTGGATAAACTTTTGATACCAGTTCAGCTATAGTGATACAGAATATTGAGATTTACCAGTATATCAGGTTATGTTTTAAAAGTTAATTTTCTACCAACCCTATGAGATAAATTCCATAATCATCTTAATTTTATAAAGGATAGACCTGAGGAAATTTCCCCAGCCTGCCAGGAGGAAGCAGCATTTGATCTCAGGCAGTCTGAGTACAGAGTTGAGACTCTTAAATCACACTAGGAAGCCAGGATCTCCTGCAAGACATTTCTGTGACCTCCAGTATCAGTAGAAAGAGTTAATAACTTCACGCTCCTGGCATTCCCTTGATAGAATTCTGTCTGAATGCAACTAAAGATAAACGAGACCAAAGCCCTAGGTGTTTGAAACTATGATATAATAAAACATAATTGGATTGTTTATTTTATGAGTATATTACTTTAACTTGCATTATGCAATAAAACCCCATTAATTCACACTTCATTAATCTCATGATTATAGTTAACAAACTAAGCTGTATGTAATTAATATTAAGAGATATATTTTTCTTCAAAGAATTCTTTAGAGTCTTTGTAAGCTAGGAACATTCAGGTATCTTTTAAAGTGTCATTTATTTCTGGTTCTAGTAATTAAAAGTTTCATGTTACCAATGTATCTTATATTTATGATTCAGTATAAAACAATCAGGGAATTTTGTGAAGAATGGTTTTATGAACTTATCGTTTTAGTGTAAATACCCTTTTATATCTTGGGTTAAAATTTTAATTTTCCTCGAGATTACTAAAGCTCCATTTCTTCTCAAAAATTTTTCCAAGCAGAATTTCTCACTGTTTTATCTCCATTTTTCCCAATGAATGAGATTTTAAAGTGTTCATACTCATGAAACAACATATAAAAGAATAATAAACACTAGTTTTCAAAATAATGTTCTTTTTAATTTTGTGGAGACTGTTTAGAGAAATAAAAATGTAAATGATACAAACTTAACAGCCCTTGATTCTTGGGAAGTGCTTCCCAAGCTGATGAAAAAATCGGCCAATGTCCAAACCCAGGAAAACTTTTCAAGCAGGCATTTCTAAGCCATCAGATTTTTCTCACTTAAGTATTGAACAATGGGAAATGATTTTGACTGAGGCCCATTTTTCATTTTTTTTAAATAATGCTAATTATAGGTTAGAGAACTCACTAAAATTTGACCCAGGCAAGCAGTGTTCATTTTTTGAAAGGAAGAAAGATAGCTTGTTATAAAAGCAAATATATATTGAGAACTTGTTGTGAGTGATCCTTACATTAAATATGTGAATTATCATCTCTAACATGTTCAATAGCCTGTGAGTTGTACCCTAGGATTATGCCTGAGTGGGGGAGAAACTGGCAGAGCATTAGGTGAGTGTCTGCAGGGTGACACAGTAAGGGAAGACAGGGGATTGGAAGCTCGCCCACCTTCTTGATCACTGCGCTGTACAGATGAGCTCTGGGTCCTGAGCAGCGCCTGGGGAACATGATCTGCATTTGATCTTTCTTCACATCCTGCAGTGACTCTGTGGGGAGGAGATATGCTTGGCCAGTGGACATTGTTGAGTAATTGAGAATGGCAGACCACGGAGCCAAAGCCTAAGATTCCAACTCTGGACCACAGGGAAAGCACTCGTTCTGTCCAAACTGTCTGTTCATTTGCTGGCAGCAAATACATCATCTAAATCTTTGACACATTTAACCTTTCCCTGATTTCAAAATTTTTTAGGAAAAATTTAAAAACAAAATCACAGATGTGTTCTTTCCAAGTTTTAATTCTACCAGAGACCTATTATATGATCTTGATCAAGATTTTTCCTAAAGCTGTATCTCCTCACCTCTTCTATTTCTCTTCCCGTCACCTTCTATTTTGTTTTTTTCTACCATATTCTCTTCTTTGTTTGTATGTCTCACATTTTTTCCTTATGTATTTAGAGAGGGAAGGAGAGAAAGAAAGAAAAGAGATGCTACAAAGACGCTACAAAGTGGTGGTGAGATGAACATGGTCAACATTTATTTTACCTGTAAAATTCTTTTGTGCCCCTATCACTTCTTGGATGTTTGCTACCCAGTTTCAAAAATGTATTCAAATTAAATTCCTTCTACCTATATACATTTATGTGTGGGTAACTTTCTTTTCTTTATACTTACTGTATTTCATGCAGAAAATGTGTGTTCTACTTTCTGAATGCACAACCTCCTAAATATGTGACTGATAAAGGACGAGCTTCCTTATCTTTCAAGTAGTGAAACAGCCTTGTTTCACCAGCCAGACAGGGCATCTGAAGATTAAATGAAACAGCAAGAGGTACATTTACAAAACACTGATACCCATGAGGTAGCTCTCGCTGCATAATGTTGTATTTCTGTCCTTTCTCAATCCTTTCTTCATTTCTTCCTCTTTTTGGCTTTCCTCATTGACCACATTAGTAACGCTTCATTTATTTGACACATCAATAAATAAAGTGTTTCAGTAAAAATTAATGAATTTTCCACCAAACTAAGCCATGAAAATTAATTTTTTAAGCTTAATCATTTTAAATGGGAAAACTTCAAGACAAAAACTACTCCTCTCCTGCCTCTTCAAACATAGTTTACTAAGCACAATCTCCATTTCCTTCATGATTCAGGAGTGGCATCACCATAAATACATGATGCTCCCCTTAGAGTTGTTAACACCCACTCTGAGCTACGGACAGCTTAGCTTCCTGATTCTTTTGGGGCACTGTCCCCCACCATCTCACTCTGGTTCACAGACTGTTTCTGTTACTGGCATGGAGTGTTTTTTCACATATCTCTGTGTTCCAGCATCTAGCAGCGTGGACTGTATAACCCACAATATGGTATGATTTTAACAATACTATATAAAGTTATGAAATTCATGGATACCCTGAGAACCTATGCATTTCTAGGGGATTATAGGGTGGGGAGAGTTTGGCTAGGAAAGTAAAATGTTAGTTACCACAAGCTTTTTGCCTTATGTGTATTTAATATCCACAACAACTAGAATAGGAAGGGAATATTAGTATCACCAGTTTAGAAATGAAAATAACTGAGAATCTGGTAACTCAAAAATGTTCAAGGTTACAAAGCTACCAGCAGATGTGTGACTTGAAACTGGACCTCTCTTAATCTAAAGCTTATTCCCTTCTTGTCACCACACAGGCACAAACTCTGACGCTGAATGGGCCAGCTGTGTTTTGTTTTGATATGAAGTTCACAGGCATTTGCAATTTCTTCCATCCCTCCCTCAAAGTTACCTGTCATTTCTTTGGCTATCATTTATCACATGCCTTCTCTCACTTGGTATTTTGCTCTGCTGATCTGCAATTGGCTTTGAAAATGCTAACCATGCTTGTTAGACTGTTGTAAATACAAGAATAAAACATTCTCAGTAACAGCGTAAGGAAAGGATGACAAATGGTTTTCAAGCTGCATGCTTGACCCCCACAACAGAACAGTAGTAGCTGCCCAAAGTGCAGAGTTGAGGCTTCTGAGGCAATATTCAGGCTCTGCAGGAACGAGGGCCCCAGGGAATAGTGATGTCTGGCATCATTAAGAGAAGGGAAAGTGGTGCCATACTTCTGGGGTCTGGGGAGTTTTCAATAAGTAAATTGCTTGAAGGTTGCTGTGTGGTCTTGGCATCATCTAGTCTAGATTTTCAGATTTGTTTTGCCTATTCCTTTGTTCTTACTAGCATAGACATAGCTAAAGAGGCTAGCAAAATGACTTAAGGATAACTGTTTATTGGTTATTTTTCTTTGTTTTCCTCTATACTTTGTTTTTCTTGGCCTGAGCTCTGACATTTAGGTCTTAGTGTTGGCAACGGCATCCCCAGCACCCATAGCTTGCTTTATATAAGTTATTGGGAGCCCAGAAGGTCAAAAGAATACAAATCTCTGCTATAGGTTAGACAACCACAGGTGAGTAAGTAGAGGACTGTAATCAGCATAAGAGGTTTTTGTATTTTGTTGTTGTTGCTTTTTTTTCCCCCAGAAATATCAAGTATGTGAAAATATAAATACATACAGCATCCAATACCCATTACTCACATTAACTCTGAACAGCATCCCTGCCTCATTCTCCCCACTGTCCACAGAGTGGATGACTTTGAGGTCTCCGCTACTACTTCTCTGTTCCCAGACGTCTGCTTCCTGTACATTTGCCTTTGCTTCTTTCCCCCTCTTGCTGCCTTTCTTATTTCTTATCTCATTGTATCCCTCGTATGTCATTTGAGCTTCTTGGCTTCTACATAAAAAGACTGACCTTCTAGATACATCACCATCAAGCAGGAGATTTCTTCCCTCTTGTTGAAGAATTAATCAATTGCAACTCACCTGCTGTAACCTTCATGTTTTTGGTGCTTCTTAACTATGTTCAGAATGCTCAAAGCTCATAGTTTCTTTTTGTTTTTTACAAGACACACAGGTTCTTTTCTTTTTCTTTTTTTTTCTTCCTGCATCTGATACTATTCCTGGTGCTAAACACTGGGCTCTCTACAACTGAGGTTATGCTGCACTCCATAAAATTTACCTGCTGGCAGTCACTTCTCCATTGTCTCACGTGGTGATAATCAATACACACACTCATAACCCCATCCAGGGTCATACAGTTGATGTTCTGCTCCCAGGTCCTTTTCCTCACCCTCTCTTTAACAGATGTCTCAAAGAAAGGGAGCTTGGACTCATTAGAGGGTTAAGTGTGACTTTGTTAGAAATAATTTTCCTTAATAATTTGCCCAAAAAAATAATTAAACTCCTTCCTGTGGCAACTGGTGGTAAAATAGGGTGGGCTTTGGTTCTAAAAATAACCCTGAGAACTAGGGACTTAATTTGTTAAAAGATCCTCCTAAAAATATGATTGATGATGGTTTTATCATCACCAAGAGATACAATTTATCAAGTGGTATCCTAAAGGACATCATCCTGTCATTAGTGCAAGATCATAGTTACCTGGTATTACAAATTTAATTAAATACAGTTGTCTTTGTGATTATAGATGTTATGATTCAAACAAAAAATAACTAAATAGAGTTGTGAAAAAAGCAAAATAATATAAAGTTGGGTTTTCCAACTTTATGGTATCTACTAGCCACACGTGACTATCGAACTCTTTGATATGTTAGTCTAAGTACAGAATACACATGGAAAATTAAATATTTGGACTCAAACAAAAGAATGTAAGAAATCACATTAATAAATTTTTCATTTTGGTTGTAAATTAAAAAGAATAATTTTAATTCCTCTGAATCATATACATTGCTATAAGCCAATATAGCCTCAAAAAAGAATATTTTTGATACAATGATACAAATAAAATATATAAATTAATTTTACCTATTTCTTTTTCGCTTTTTAAAATGATTTTTAGAAAATTTTTAAATTATGTAATTTGTGGCTCACATTTCTTTTTTAGGTAGTATTTAAATAAGGTATTTTTTACTGGAATCAGATTTAGACACAAATAACAGAAAACTCCAAAAGAACAGAGGATTACTTGATAATTTTTTATTGATTCCTCACACAATAAAACAAGAACTGACAGGGCCACCCCATCATCATCAGAGAGACAGATTCCCTTTATGTACATAATGAGAAGTGTGCCTCAAAATCTAAGATGGCTGCTAAAACTCTGGCCAGAGGAACCACATTCCAGCCAGGAGGAAGGATATAGGATCCCACTGAAGATACCTACCACATAGGGTCTTCTAAAGTCTTATTAACTATCTCCATGACAAACTGTAATCCACACTGGTCAAGAAATGGTCACCCCTGTAAATTATCTACTGTGATCTGGTACCATTTTAGTCTTGGGGTCACCATTAATGCAAGAAAGACTAGAAAATACAGTGTTTTTACCTAACAGTCAAGTGTACAATGAAAATCAGGAATTATTTTTAGGATGAACATTTGTCCTAGTTTACCTGAAAATCTTATTTTATATATGTTGTTCTGGCATAATTATTAATAGCTCCCCCTTTCTTGCCCTAGTTTGTTTGACGAATTATGTGGTCACCCTTGTTATATGACCAAGAAAAAAGAGAGAAACAGATGATGAGGCAAATTTAGTCTCTGCCAGAAACCCTTGAGGAATCCCTTGAAAAATTTTTGTCAGGTGTGTGTCTCCTCCAACACACCTCAATGTTATTCTGAAATTATTCTTTTGGAGGTTACTTGTGACCCTAATATTGAAAAATTGACAAATTAAAGAACTTTTCTCATATTTATTCACCCAATGTATTTTTATGGTATAACTCAGCATATCACACATACTGTGCATTTGAACAGACATGAATTAAGTACTATTAAACCTGGTGTTATTAAACCCATCTTGTATTATAGTGGAGTATCAGGAGTCTGAATTATCTAAATGGTCTGTATTCAAGGAAAATTGTTTCTCCCCATGGATATTTCCTTATGTCTCTTTATATCTTTTCCTAGTTTCAGAAAATGTTAGTGTACTCTTTCCAAAAGATCTTCAATGTTTCACTAATTCTTCAAGAAAAGTTCACAGTCAGATATTTTTAAGTGCAATACAATTATAGTTTCACAATGCAGACTAGCATATAAAAAACTCTGAGAAACACTACCTTAGAATTTCTACTTAACTTTTCTAATCTGAATTTATTTGGGGAGTTGATATCTGCTAATACCTAAAGGAACATCTCTTTTGCATTGCTTCCAGAGTTTCAAAAGTATGAAGTTATTATAACATTCTCTGTTGTAGATCCTGATAGTCACAGTTGTTCTCTAATTTTAGCCCCAAGAAGATGACAAATAAGCAAACTTTACCTCATTTCTCTAAACTAACTAAATGATCAGCTCTACTTGAGTTAAAACATCATAATCTCAGACTTAATGATCTAATATTTGAATTTGTCTTTTTTCCAAAACCAAGTTTCTCATTAAACATTCCAATTTGGGGATTAATACCACTTGTTTTAGACTTTATTTCTTTGGTTAGTGGCTTTTGTTCTATTTGTTTGGCTTAGTTTTAGAATGTGAGAGGAGTTTGGGACATACTGATTCATTTTTCAACTTCATTCCTATTTTTGAAAAAATGTTTCCTTGTAGGGTTGGTGAGAAGTTGTGCATTGTCAATGGCCCTTGAACAGCCTATGCTGGACGGTGTGATCTGGACTTAATCAACCTCCTTGGGACTTGAGTTATCAGAAATGAAAATTAGAACTAGTTGCAATTCATTTACAGTATAGTCGGGTGACAGTAACAGTACTGTGTGACAACAATGACCTTGTCTTGACCACCCGCAGGCAAAAGAGGAGAGGTCTGCTGTGCCATGTGGGTTAGATCCCTAGCCAGGGATAGATGTAGTACTGCAGTGGCTGCAGATAGCTTAATAGTCCTGTTAGTTAACCCTTGTACCACCAGAGAGGCCCAGAATCAGATCTTTTATATACATCAGTTCTTCCAGTAATATTTAATACTTACCCAACCCAGGATGAACACTTCTGTTTCTGGAGTCCCATAACCATTAATATTTAAACCAGTCAGACTGACCCTATCCTATGTTATTATATTTATAATATAACCCAGTGATCCACTACTTAAATAGTATTAAATATTACAATATAAAATATTTAATGAATTTTTATTTTTTTTTATTTTTACTTGCCTGATACATATTTTTATTTTCTATAAAATAAACTTTTAATTAGTTCATCTTTATTAGTTTAAATTAGTTCACCTCTCTTCAAGACTTCCTAAAGCAGTGATTCTAAAATTTTGGATATATAGTAGATATATAAAATCACCCAAAACATTATAACAGGGAGCCTCCCTGGTGACACAATGGGTTAAGTCTCAGCACCATCAAGCTATTGGCAGCCGCTGCAGCACAAGTTTGATCCCTAGTCAAGGAACTAAAACACATGGTGTAGCAGTCTTGTCTCAGCAGTGTATTTCAGTAGATCTGTCTGTTCTGCTCCCCACTCTATCTCTAGTGAGTGCTTTCACACACAACCCCCCCACCTCCTGACACACACACCTCTGGCCTATACCCCAGTTCTTATATGAAGAGATAGATAAAAATAAATCTTATAACAAATACAAATAGATCACAACTTCAGAGATTCTTACTTGACTAATTTGGGGTACCACAATCTGGTTATTGTGATTTTTAAAAGTTCTTAGATGGTTCTCAGTTGCAAAGAAGGTTATGAATTCTGATAGTCAAAGTGTAATGCAAGAATAAGCAGCAGTTCACTTGAGTGCATCTGAATGTGCATTTTAACAAGGTTTCTAGGTTATTCATACATACATTAAAATATGAAAATTACTTGATCTAGAGCAGAGATGGCCAATAGAAATGTAATACAAACTACACATATAATTTTACATCTAGTAGTCATACTTTATAAAGCTTTTTAAAAAGTAAAAGTTATATTTTATAATTATAGATTATACTTTATAATTATAGATTATAATCTATAATATATATCACTTATATTTTACATATAATTATATTAATATATTACTATTAACAATGTATTATATAACACATTAGCAATGCATTTTATAACATATAACACTGTATTAATATTACCTATAAGTCTTTGTTATATGAATATTAATATGACTATTAATGCATTATCATTACATAATGATAATGTAATTATTATAACAGTGTATCCAAAATATTATGATTTCAACAATATAAAATTTCTAATGAATTTTTATTTTAGGCCCTATTCAACATTAAAGCTCTTTTGAAAAGCTTAAAAAGCCCCAGATTATAATGGCTTGTTCCTGCTGTAGATTTTATAGGGCATGAGCTTATATTCTCAACTCTAAGGGAAATTGATAAAAGATGACTTTAGAAAATTGAAAATGGAATAAAATTAGATTTCTGAAATATGGTGCTCTTCTTAATAAAAAATAAAACATAGACCTCAGAAGGTTGATACTGAAAAGAATTTCTCCAGTGACAAGGGACAACCTACCTAAGGATGCTAAGTCAATCCACATAATTCTCCTGAAGGTCTTTTTTGTAGTTAGACTTGCCTATTATCCCAGAGGTATAAATTCAAGTAAAAGCAACACTCTTCTCTTGATTGTCCAAAATGTAACTGATATAAAAACATGGAATAGTCAAGAAAGACTTTATTAATTGCCTCCAAGTAATAAAAGTAAATACCAGAGTCCAATGAATTTTGTAATCTGATTTGTACAATTAACCTGTTTTTTAGATGAGAAAGATCAGTCCTATTCACATGAGGCAAGGATAAGGAATCAAGAGAGATCTTGCTACATTCTTGCCTTCCTTGCTCTTTTTCCTCTCTCCATATAGTGATAATTATTAACTTACAACCTTAGCGTCTCCTAGACATCCTGACTCATTTTAGTCTAGACTTGCACTATCCATTAGGGTAGCCCTATGCGCTTATGGAATAAATGAAATGTCCAAACTTAAATGTACTGGAAGTGTAAGGTGCAAAGCACATTTCAAGATTTGGTATTAGTTTTACATTACAGTAAGTTAAGTGGCTTAGAACACCCATTTCTTATCTTATAGTCCTGTAGTCCAGAAGGCCTGGGAGATTGTGGCTCACTTAAGCCCTTTGCTTATTAGAGTTTTACAAAGCCACAAGCAAGGTGTTAGTGGAGCTGTGCTCTTTCTGGAGACTTGAGACCCTTTCTAAAGTCATTCAGAGTGTGGGCTGAATTCAGGTCCTTGTGATTATAAAACAGGGGTCTCATTTCCTTCTTGGCTACTAGCCATCAGTCTCAACTCCTGACAGTGACATGGCTTCCTTGTCATGCTGGCCCCACCTTCTTCAAACCATGCTTGAACCTCTGCCTTGCCTATCTGTCACAGCTCTTTTACTTGTTACCTCAACATATCCATGGCATTTAAAAACTCATTGGATTAGAGTGGGCTCATCCAGATAATCCAGCATAATCGCCCTATTTTCAAGTTTGTAGCCTTAAGTACATCTATACAGTCTTTTTTCCCCATGTAATGTAACATAGTCACAGGTTTCAGGAATTAGAGCAAGGGAGCCATTCTGTCCATCACAGTACAAAAACAAAGAATAAAATATATCACTAACACTTTTTATATTTCTCATGTTAAAATTATAATATTTTCATATATATCGGATTACATAAAGTACATTATTAAAATTAATCTCACCCATTTCTTTCTACATTCTAAATAAGTTATAGCACAATTTAAATTGTGTATATGGCTCACATGTGTATCGTATACTTCTTTTTTTTAAGTAATTTTTTAAGATGTTTATTATACGTATAAGAACTGGGGTGTAAGCCAGAGGTGCAGGGGTTGAGAGGATTCACCAGAGACAGAGTGGGGAGCAGAACAGGTGGATCTACTGAAATACACTGATGAGGGGAGCACCAGGTGAGACAGGAAAGGTCTGCTATGCCTTGTGGTTAATTCCCTGGCTGGGGATCAAACTCAAGCTTCGGTGGCTGGCAATAGCTTGATAGGGTTGAGACTTTAATCCCTGCATCACCAGGGAGGTCCTTATATTATACTTCTATTACCAGCACTTGTCATGTTTTCTCACATCTGACTTATGCAATCTTTACCTCTTCTACAAGAAAATCCTCCCTTAGCATCAGATATGGTTATGAGCCTCTGATTACTAAACATGCCATAGCACATTATAACTTGATGGATCATGGAGATCTTGGTGCAAAGGTTCATTTCCAGATATGGGAAATCCGCCCATTCAATCCTGTAACTCATAACCTTAGTGATTACAGCACTCACCCCATGAAAGCAGAATCTTCTTTATTCATCTTTTGGGTTCTGATAGCTGGCAGATAGATTGATTCTTTCAATGAATAGTTGCCAAATTAATTGAATCTACATGTCAATAATTGGTTAGTTAAAAAAAATAGAGTTTGGAAAATAAACCAGCTACCTCCTATTACCTAATAATGACAAACAGTGCCATACTTTACTGAGAGAACAGCCTCCATTTGAAACTGTAAACTGAACAATATTTACTGGTTGGATATTTATGAGACAAGAGTGTGATGATGTTCAGGGAAAGATGAAGTTTTTTACCAAGTGAGCAGTCTAATTAACTGAATGTTTTTATTACTGCACACTCTGGCTATGGTGACTAAATCACATCAATGAATCTGTGACTTTTTAAAACTGCACTAAAAAAGATTTTTTGGTAATGGACCAATATGGTATTTCCTTTTATTTGTTTAATTTATCACAGTTCCAAAAGGATCCACTAAAATAGAAGATCCTACCCACCCATGACTGCTTTTCACCTTGCAGGAGTGTCAGGTCATCTATAGGAGCTGAAAAGCAGCACACACACACAAAGCTCATATACTGTGAACTAATTTTCCAACCTTACGCAAGGTAGAAAACCTTTGTAAAGAACTTTGCTTCTCAGTTCCTGGGTCTGTACCTGCTTCCAGCCCCAGGTATGATCTGCACAAGCTAGGCAAAATCATCGTGACAATCTCGCAGTCCATCAGCTACAGAGCTAAAGATCCTCCGAGGAGAAGTTAGGATTGCTGAGAAAGCACAGGCTGCAGAATGCTTCTCTCTTGCCAGACATAAACCTAGAGCAAGAAAGAATTATGAGAAACCAGATTCAGCTCACCCCATCGTCCTTCTCAATAATCTTACTGGCACAAAAGAAGGAATAAATACAAATAGAAAGATAATGCAAATAAACATTTTTAATAAAGTTTACTCACTGAAAGGACAGATAGAGGGATGCATTCTTCAAAATCTATTGTCATGTCTTTGTGGACTTTATCGCTTATCAGCATTTCCCTTCAAGAAAAACAGAACAGCAACATTTGCTAGAAAAAAGCAAATTTTGTTTCTTCCTTTCATATTACTTTTATTGTTTGAGGTTTCTTTTAGACTATAATGTGGCATTGTGATTTTGAGATGGGGAAAAAACAATCCCTTGTCTTTCAAACATAAGAATGTGATTGTATGCTATTGTTGCCAACAATGAGCTAAAGAGGTTAATGGATCACAGATCTGGCAAACAGCCATCTTTCCTCCTGCTCAATATATTAAACAATATACATTTTGATGTTGCTGCTGAGCTTATGATTTTGTCTGAGTAGTTGGTAAATAAATGTATTTAGATTAAGTCATTTTTTTTTCTAGAACAGAACAGTTTAGTCCTTCAGACTATCCTGAAATTTTAAAAGTGCAGTTTGAGATCTGAGATCATGGTCTTCAAGGGGAAGATGCATCGCATCGAGTGGGCCTGGGTAAGGGGGAGGAGGGTTGTTGAATAAGAATCTTGATAGAATGTGACTTGTAACTTGGCATCCGACCTTTCATATTCAGATCACCTAAATTAACAATGAAATTATCATAGTAAAAAGAAACGGACACTGAGGAAACCTCAATTCTTCTAAGTGTTGTTGCCAGTGATCTTTCTAACAGGTCTCTAGTTAAATAAACTGATTCTTCCCACCTCAGGTTGACTCAGTTTTGCAGTGACTGGCATTTGAAAACAAGTCATATGAGCAACAACGCTGTGATTTTCTGCTTAAGTGTACTACATTTGCACTATGGAATTAGCAAGACATGTAATAGCTGAAAGATTTTTTTTTTTTTTAAGAAAACTAATGAGGGAAAAACTTTTCAACGAGGAAGATAGTTTTCTGGGGAAATTTTGGTTGGGTGGGCATAGATCTTGAGGGAGTGGACTAGAGTCAGGAATGAAGCAGAAACATATTAGACTCCGGCCAGGTGCACTCCTTTCGATCCGACAGAGCACGGGAAATACTCAGAGTTCCTTCGCCCGCTGTTTTGCTGAGAACAGAGGTAGGAGGGATCTAGATTGAACAGGGAAGGCGAGGGAGCCTCTGGGTTTTGGGATTTGTAATCTGGAAGAAGGCTCTGCCCAGAGCTCGGTTTGCCAGCTAGGCGGTGATCGCCCCCTGTGACTCCGCTAGCACACAGCATTCTGAGAACCGCCGTCGACCCCACACTCTGCTGCCAGCTCTCCAGTCGGGTACACTGCGGGTCACACACGAGCTCCTTTGAAACCTGGACATCCCAAGCTCCGGATCTAAGCCCCTCGCACCTCTGGGAGACCGCTTTTGGCTCTTGGAAATTGACTCCCTCCGACATCCCAGTCCCCGCGCTCTGCCACCCTGGTCACTTCCCGGGTTCCCCAAGCTGCTACCTCAGTCCGCCAGGGAGCCCCGCGTGCTCATGCAGCAGCCCCACCACGCTGATGGTTCGTGGCTCCCAGGCCTGGGTGGAACGCGCAGGGGCTCGGTCCTCTCCTCCCCTTTCTCCGCCTAAGGCTCTGCCCTCCCCCTGCAGCAAGCTCGGGTGCGAGCACCCGTGTCTCGGCGGAAGACACCTGCGCTTCTTTCCCCACCCTTCTCCTCCGCCCTTTTCGCTGCGGTTTCTCCACCGCCTAAGGGAGCTCGGGAGCGGCTGCTGGAGGAGGAGCAGGGAGGAGGGAGAGAGTGAGGAGGAGTAGGGGCGGGGTGGGTGGGGAGAGCGCCGGGAGGGTGTGGACTGGCAGTCACTCTGCAGCTGGTCGCGGGGGACCCGGTCCCTCCCGCGCGCCCGAGTGATGGAGGGGAAGAGATTCGCTTAGACACACACACGCGCACACAGCTGGGCACGTCTCCGGGAGGCAGCTGGCGGCTCGGGCGCGCCGGGGGCCGGGCGGCGGCCGTGACAGCGCCAGCCGCCGGGAGCGGGGCGCCCTCACAGCTTGGCACTGGCAGCTCCAAGACCCAGGAAGGGAAGATCCCAACCCCACAGACTGTTGCTCATTTAGCAGAACAGGAGGGAGCAGACTGCCCAAGGAGCTGTCACAGAGGTCGCTGGAGGCTCTCCCCGCGGCGCGGAGGGTCCGCGACCGCACGGGTGCCGGCGTGTGGCGAGGAGGATGCGCACCTCCTCCTGCAGAGCGGCTGCGGGCCCCGGCACTGCGCGGACTCGGGCTCTGGCGGTCGCCTGTGCCGTGCCCGCGCCGCGGGAGCGCGCCCTGCCGCACCTGGCTCCAGCCTCTCGGGGAAGTGCGGGAAACGCGCCCTAAACTCCACTACTTCTCGCCGGCCCCCGCCCACTCCCAGCTCCCCGCCCCAGACCTCGCTGCCGCCGCCTGCGTGTGAGGCCCGCCCGCTTCTTACTCTGGCGCGCACGCACAGCCGGGCTAGCTCGCTCCCAGTCACGCCGACTCGCTCTGGCCGTGCAGAAGCCCGGGCATCCGAAACTACAGGATCAACTGTCGCCGGCACTGCAGGAGCCGCCTGGTGGCCCCGCGCGACCTGCCGCCGGCACCCGCGCCCTGGGCTCGCGACTGCGCCTCTGCCGCCGGGGACCATGGTGAGCTGGGCGCGCTGCCCGCTTTGCGCCGGGAGGGGTCCGAGCACGGCGGGCTGAAACCTGGTAGATTTGGGGGTAATTGCCAAGGGGGAAATGGCCGAGGGAAGACATCCCTGTGATGCAGACAACGCACTTTTTGGGCGCGGTACGTCGGAGCACTGCCTGGGGAAGACTTTTGAGACGTTCGCTAGGGCTCGAGAAGGGAAACGTCAGGGGCCATTCCCC
Organism: Galemys pyrenaicus; assembly: GCA_019455555.1. Taxonomy (NCBI): domain Eukaryota; kingdom Metazoa; phylum Chordata; class Mammalia; order Eulipotyphla; family Talpidae; genus Galemys; species Galemys pyrenaicus. The sequence goes on from JAGFMF010011861.1 coordinate 19,771,776, forward strand.
GGGGTAAATTTAAGGAATCGTAGTTGTCAGTCTGTCTCTGGCCCCGAGCTGAGCGCTGCGCGCTGGGCTCTCTCTGAAGCTGAGAGGGAACACTCCACGCGGCAGAGTTTGGGGGCTTGCGCTCGGCCACTTCCCGCGGTGGTTGTGGGGCTGTGGCTTGGAGCGCGACTAGACTTTGGGGGGAGTGGGGAGGTGGGAAGCCCGAGCCGAGGGCAGTCAGAGGGCAGGCAAAGACTCAGTTAACTTGAAGGTGGGATGCGTCCTCTGCTCGAGTGGCCCCCACCCCTGGTACCATCGGTCCCCGCCCACTCACCGCCCTCATTCATGAAACCTCTCTCTTCCCCCTCCGCACCCCCTCACGCTCTGGAGGCGGGTGCAATCGAGGGGCTGGTCGTATTGTTATTATTAAGAGGTGCGCGAGGTCGCTGAAGCTACAGACTGGCGAGCAGAGACTCCAGCTCCCGGGACTTGGGTGATCACCTTGGCACTGGGAAGCAGGGAAGGAGCCCCCAACCTGATGTAGATGCCTCTATCTGGCGAATCCAGGTGCACAGCGAGCAAGCCTCCGCCACAACTCCGGAGTCTCTTCACCTTAGTGGGCTCCGCCTTCCGGCTTCCCTCCTCGAGTATTTCTGGGCACCCACCCGAGGGAGCTGCTGCCCAAACCCGTGGTCGTCTCAGTTCTCGCCCGGTGGGTCGGTCTCTCTCTCCTCTGCTCTTTCCTCTCCCTCTCTTTCCAGGCTGCCCGCATATACTAGCTCCTTGGAAAGCACTGATCCCTTAAGGGGAGGTTTAATATTTGCAAAGTGCTTTATATCATATTACTTCGTGGATACATTTAATTGCACTGTAACTCTTCTATGATTTATGTAAACTTAGTCTGATAAATAGCTTGCAGGGTCGCCCCGGGGTGGGAGCAGGCGTTGATGGGCGTCCTTTCTGTAATAGTGTTCCTTTCGGAACTGATTTGCTGGAAGTACTGTAAAGCTGGTGCCTCTGAAAGGTTTTCATAGTACTTTTGACATGTTTCAGGACTTCAGACAAATGTTTCCGCATTACAATTTAATTCAGATATGTTGAATCCGTTTCAACAAAAAGTTGAAAAGAAAATAAAAGGGGGTTGCAAATTTGGATATAAAAAATAATGACTATTTAAAATGTTTGTGTTGCTATCAATAAACATATCATTTTTTTTTGTTGCAGAAAAAAATTATAAAATAAGTTACCTTAGTGTTTTGCCCCTAGTGAAGTTCTTAAAAGGAGAAATAAAAATACTACTTATTTCTTCCCTGTATTTGTTTACAAATAATTCTTGCATAAAGTAACTGAAAAAGTAGCAGGATGGGCTTCCTTAATTTAGGACTATGAAATTGTACACCAGTGAAATGATGTAGACGCAAGAAAATATTACAAGAAACATGACAATGGAAGGAAACTTGCTTAAATTTTACTCCCTCTGTGAATGGAATATAACAGTGAATATAAAAAGTGCTCTGGCCTCTGCCAAATTACTCTGGGCTATTTAAAAATATTTGTTTCTCAATTAGTTAAATATGTAGAAGTCATTGATAATGATAATGTAAAATGTTATTTTCAAGTGCATACCTGAAGCAGATTGTATGGGAAGTTACAAGCATAGCAGTCATTTGAGTTTCATAAATACTAGAATGATAGTTTCTAGGCTAAGCCACATATCATCCCTATATTTTGATATTTGATGTTGCCTTCTTTGGCATCTTTGTGTAAAGGTACTGCTCACAATGTGTTGATTATGCTCGTTCCATTGTTCTTACAGATGTTTTTGAATGAATAACCTTCTTACTCACTGAATTTTCACTCATTCAAAAAGTATTTATTGAGTACACCAGCACACATAATATGCGAAGCTGAGCTGGGTGTTATTTTAAACAAGAAAGGATTTGGGTAGAAGCAGGCTGCTTACTCCTACACTATGAAAAGAACTGCAGAGCCTTAGCTTCCTTAGGGAAGCAGCATCTTCTCCAAAGTAGCTGGTCAGCAAAGAGTTGTTGACTCAGAAGTCATGTTAACTAGCCAACTTGGCTTTCACCATAAATTCCATTATTCATAATGCACTAAATCATTTAGATATGACAACTTCAGAGAACTGATGTTGACGTTTATCTTCTTGCCCTTTGTCTGAATCCTTTGGAGAAATGTAACTATCTGTACTCTGCTCGAGCTTTCTGTGTGTGATTTCCATGGAGCAGTGCCAGAGCTGCCTGTCATTAGTATTCATTTATGAGTAAATGCAAATGTTCCTGTTGCACTGAAAAAGCAAACTTGAATTCATAGAGCACAACAAATATTTTGCCCCTTTTCTCATCACTTGATTTTTATAATCTCAGAAACAGTAGCAGCTCTCAGAAATGCAATTATATGTAAATGAGCAAGTTAAATGGTTATTTAGGATTTTTTAGAAAATTGGAGGAGAATTTTCTTTGACTCTTGACATATCTGGCAAGATCTTTTATTTTAGGGATGTTCATTCATGAATGAAATAACACTGAAGTTAACTTCCTAGTAAAGGGAGCTTGTGGAGGTATGAATGTGTACTAAAAAATGATGCTAAAATTTCTGGGAACAGAGTGTGAGAAGTAATACTAGGTCTGAGCTGTAAAAATTATGTGAATATTTGCATATCTCTGATCTTTATATGCATGATTTTTAAACTTTTTAATACTTCACCTGAATATTTTCATGTTCTAAGATTATTGCAATTAGAAGAAGTTATTGTCTTGTAATGGGATTATAGTTGTTAATAGTTTTAAGAAAAGTGAATAGTTTAAGTGGAATAAACAGGTCCAGTTAAGGGGTTAATTATTCAGACCACAGGTTTAATTTCAGTCAACTCCTGTCTTTTGTTTGGAGGGGAAGGAGGAACTCAACAGCAAAATAACTAACCTTTCATTCTGACCTAAATTGTTAACATTTAGAAAAATCTTTAAAACCAGGAAAAGTATAAAATTTTTCTTGAATCTAATTAAATTGTTGACAATTTTACTCACCCTACTTTAGTATTATTTCTGAGAGTTACAATGTTATCCTAATCTTTATAGGACAAGTGTACTTAAAGCAATATATTAATAATACTTAATAATCATTGAGCTATCAATAAGTCATTTCAGAGATCATAACACTTATCAAAAGTAGAAGTAAAAGATTTTATCTGGCAAACCATATAAAACATAGGCAGGATGAATGAACCTTTCTAAATCTCGTATCCAAAGTTGCATTATCATATCTTTATTAATTAACATTTGGTATAGTGGGTTATTTTCTATCCTTTTCAAAAGAAAACTGTGCCAGTATTAAGAAGTAGTATAAAAGTTGTTTAAACTACCGGGACTGATTCTTGTTTGTGCATACATATATGCATATGTGTGCCTATGGAATGTGGGTCTATACATCCCCATACTCCATATGTGTATATATTATATGTATTTGTGTTAATGTATTATATCTATATTTTGTGCAATAAACACTAAGTAGAGAATCCCCTTTTTATAACCTATGTGGTTTCAGGTCAGACTCATCTTGAGAATGGTATTTGTAAGTGCACAACATGGTAATGTTAAAAATTGGGAGTGCACTAAACTTTTTTGAACATTTTCTTGAAAAAAAAATACTATATCCTTTAGTATATGCCTTTCACTGTACAAAGACTCTACTAATATTGACTCATTAAATTTTGGTAGCTACCCTGATATTCCACACTTTATATCCCCATTAAGAAGATGAGGAAAAGCAAGTCTCAATGAGCCCAATAAATGACTTAAGCTTCGCAGTTACTGACAGATCTAGTATTTGAACCCAGGCAGTCCACCGTGCTATGTGCCTGCTCTTGATTGGTTTTTTTTGGCTTTTGTTTTTGCTTTTTTTAAAGTTTACTTAATTAGGGAGATCCGTAGGGAGCAAGTTAGTTTATATAGCAGATACATACTTGTAACTGAGATTTATGATGCTTTTCCACTAAGAGTGAATTCTTAAGGAATTCATAAAGAAGGTGATTGTCATGAGGCACTGACATAACATGAACTAGAGCAATGTTAGAACAGTGCTATAACTTAATGCAGTTTTTAATGGACTCAATAATATTCTTAGATTCAGCTACTTTTAAATTAGGCAATTTTAACAGCTGATGCCATATCTAAGTAGCTTGAATAGCTCAGAGGATCTCACACTGAATGTTTTATGTGTCCCATAATGGCCTTATAATGTGAATGTCTTGCGCAGAGGTCGATGTTACATGTTGCCATATGATACTTGCCAAAGGAGTTAGGAGTTTTATGTAAAGTTGTTCAGTGAAAATTTTCTGTTCTCATCCATGTGGCAAACAGTGGGCATCTAATTAATGTGTACTGCATGAACTGATACAGGTATTCTAAAAGTTACCACTTCAGAGATAAAGAAAATTGTCTTTATTATTGTATAGTTTTAAGATGTGACTTAATATTAGACAGACTTTTTCCTCTGTTATGATGGTGTCTGGATACAATCATCTGTGAAACCCTGGGAGTAATAATCTTTTTGAGACTGAGTGTCCTGAGGTAGGAAGAGGAGGATGGTTTGAAGAGGGTGTATTAATAAACTGATTTAAATATTTATGTATTTATTTTTAAAGATTTATTTATTTGTGCATACAAGATTGGGGTACAGGCCAGAGGTGTGGAGGGTGTGAAAAGATTCATCAGAGACAGAGTGGGGAGCAGTACAGGCAGACCAACTGAAATGCATTGCTAAGGGGGGCAGTAGAGGAGGCAAGAGCGTTCTGCTCTACCACATGGGTCACCTCCCTGAACAGGTTTGAACTGGTGCTGCAGTGGCTGCCCATGCTTCATAGTGTAGTGCTTGGCCACTTGTGCCACCAGGGAGGCCCTGATTGAAATATTTAAACTTAGAAGTTGACGAAAGGAAACTGCCTGTAATTTTAGCTTTTATTTTTAAAAGGCAGCTAAGATGTAATTGACATTTGTAGCAGAATCTTTACAGTAATGTGCTAAGGAGGTAGCATAACTATCCTATCATATGTACTGACACTTTTAGTATTTGAGTAAGTTTGGGAACTCTTTAGAGACATATTAAAAACTCACTTTAGGGGCCTCCTTGGTGGCACGAGGTGTTGAGGTGCAGTATTATGAAGCTATCCTCATCTACTGCAGCATGAGTTCGATCCCTGGCCAGGGAGGTGACCCACAAGGCACAGCAGATCTCTCCTGTTTCACCCGTTGTTCTGCTCAGCAGTGTACTTCAGTAGATCTCCCTAGTCTGCTCCCCACTCTGTCTCTGGTGACTCCTCTCACTCTTCGAATCTCTGAGCTGTACCCCCACAGTTTTTGTATGCATAAATAAATCTTTTTTAAAAATAAAAAGTCACTGTAATGCTCTTTACGTTGGCTAACTTAAGTCAATGAAAAAAATCACAATGATTCTGAACATGTCTCAACAGAAATAAGGCATTTATTATAGTATAAGTGCTGGAACTAGACAGAGCTGGGTGAATTATAATCCCTGTTTCACGGTTTATTAACTGGAATCTTGGGAAAATTATTTAACCTTTTCATTCTTAATACTTTTATTTTTTACATGGCTATGAAAATATCAGGCCTAGATTCCCACATGATAACATGCAATGTGTCTACCACAGCATATCATCCATAGTACTAATTGATATTACTATAATCAGCGTGCACATGACATCATTGTGACTAGTTTAGCATAGTAGGTACATTATTCTCTCTATCCATCTATCTATATGTATATAGATGTTAGTATGTAGAAATATACATGTATTTGAATTGGTTTTTCATTGGAAACATAGGTCTGTGGATTCTTTTCCTGTTGAAGGAAGGGCATGAAGAAATGAAATATGTGTTCAAAACAAACTTTATTAGAGTGAAGCTAGATTTAAAGGCTTGTGTCAAGCATAATTTTTTTAAGAGATTTATTTATTTATGCGTACAAGAGCTGGAGTACAGGCCAGAGTCCACGGAGGTGAGAGGATTCACCAGACAGAGCCAGGAGCAGAGCAGGCAGACTGACTGAAACACACTGACTAGGGCAGCAGCAGGCGAGGCAGGCAGGAGAGGTCTGCTGTGCCATTTGGGTCCCCTCCTGCAGGGATCAAACTTATGCTGTAGTGGCCACGGTTTGTTTCATAGTGCATTGTTCACCCCACTGCGCCACCAGGGAGGCCCTGTGTCAAGCATAATTAAGAAGAGGTCTTTGGGGCACTATTTCACAAATTTTTCATGCAATATCTAGTCATATATTTTCACATAGTTATTTATTATAGGTAACCTCATAAATGTACGATAATGAGGAAAGCAAAAAGATTGCTAAAAGCATATTTATCTTGATATCCTACTCACTGTGAGTTAAAATTATTAGAACACAAGTGTTTCTTTTTCTTTTATATTTTTATAAAATACAGTGTTCATAGTTTAAAATAAAAAGCTATTTCCTAACTCTGGCCATTAAACTTGAATACTTGAACTTTAAAGGTAAGTTTAATTTTATTATTTTCTTATCTTTTTTGGTAGCTCATTTAATTCTTGTAACCACCTAGCTGTGCTCTCTGTACATACTTACAAAGCATAGAAACTAATCTTACTCCATTTTATTTTGTTCTAATGTATATACCCATTTACCTCTTTGTCTTTATAAAATAACAAATGGTAATAGCTAACATTTAATTAATATATACTAGCAGACTACAGTTTTTAACACATTTTATTGCCACAAAACATTAAATGATGGGTCATATGGCCTGGTAACTCTTGATTTTCCAGTCATCCAGTTCAGAGTGGACAAATAATGAGAAAATAAATACCTGATTAAGAAAAAATAATCCCATCTGCAGACTATCAGGCAATAGTATTTTAAAGTAAGAAACTCATTTAACCAATTGTGAGTAGCTACTTAATTTTGGTATTTCTTTTAAGATTTGTGATAAGTATGAAATTAAATCTTTCATCATGACCAAATGGAAAACTCACAAAACCAAAGATTAGCTAGCAACACTGATAATCACAGTAAGTTCCTTATCTAGTTTAGAAATGGTCTGTTGATTAATATATTTAATAGTTAATATATTTTATCTATTTCCTAGTAACCATACATATAAATAAAATAAGGATGCTTACAGAAATGAAGAAATACATTACCTTCAATTACACTGATCCTTTTAAATCGTATTTAAAGCAAAAAGAGCATTTTTATCATATATTTTTGCCACCCTTAAAGTATATAAAGACATTAATTAATATTCCTTGATTGTAAAACCATTATATTTCCATTTTATTCTTTAAAGCTGAGAGAAACCCATGAGCAATTTAAATGCAGAACCAAGTTAATCTTGTCTGCTTTCAGTTGTAGATTTACTTTGAAATTTGTATTCTGTTGTGAGAATTTAACTACATTCTGCTTTAAAAAAGTACTTTAGAGATTTATATGCTATTTATTTGTATATAATATTATATAATTAATATTAATTATATTTTAATTTAAAAATTGTATTTTTGAGGTAACTGGTATATAGCACCATATAATTCTTTCTCTGCCTTTAGTAGTTTCTTGACTACCAAATAATTCTGTTGCCTTGAAAGGAGGTATAATTATATTCTCTTACAAGCATGAAGTTTACTGTGACCTAATTCCATCTTAATAACCATCAACCATTCTTGATCTACAGGTGGTTCTCTGCATTCATTAAATGTTACAAAATACGTTTGATGGTAAAGTGTGGGAAGGCTGAACAAAAGACTGACATGCTAAATGCAGGTGATCATAGAATTTGCCTTCCAAGCTGGGATACTTAGGAACGTCAATGGAGACACATTAATAGTTAGCCTGTAAATGCTGTAAAATCCCTTCATTAGGGTATTGTACTGCTGTTTTCTTGTGTCCAGTGATCCTGTTGTTTGGGACATCAGCCCTAGGAAGCTGCATTTTCCTTCCTTACCCAACAAAGGACTGAGGCAAACATTCCGGTAACTGCACATGTTACAGTCTTTGTGTCAGGGCTCCCAAGATACCTAAAGTTGGCTTGAGAAGGACTGTCTTTGAGACAGAAGAGAGCCTAGAGGATCACCATGTTGACCAAAGGGAGGCTGTTATTAGAAGTGCCCAGAAAAGTAATGCAGATCTTTGTGAGGTGTAGCCCTGTTTCCATGTGAACATTTAGGTAAGGAGCCAGGGCCGTGTTCTCCTCACCATAACCATCACTGGGCAGGCGATGGGAAGCTTACCTTTGGCCCTGCTGTCTACACACTTTCCACCAAGTACCCTTCGGTGGCGTCAACCAGGAGACAGGCAGCAAGAAACAGTATGGTGACCGTAGCAAAGTCACTACTGTACAGTCAGCAGTTCCTCACTGAGCACCTATATTCCAGGAATATCAATAACTGATTCAAAAGACTGAGTTTGATGCAGAACTCACTATTTGATGATGCGATGATGTTTTGGTTATAGGAAATCATAAAGATCAACACTTGCAGAAATCCTAGAGTTATTTAATTTTATTTTGTTGGTTTTCCCTTATATCAATAGTAATACTTTTTTTTTTAAGGAGCTCGGTGACTATTCAGTATTTTCTTTCTTCAGTTGAGACACTGCCTACTTGGATTTTTAAATTATTTTTTTTAACATCTGGAGTGATGTACATTTTCTCAGTAAAGAATATAAGAATTTATGGTATGGAAAAAGGAGAATTTACACCATTCCTACTATACTCTGCCTCCTTATTCAAAGGAGATTTATTGGAGAAAATGATACAAGTTGATGCCATTTGACAACTCTATGTTGGAAGTACATTTAGGTAATTCTACTCCTTTTATTATTTTTCATCTGGAAAACTTCTTATTTTCTTTTTTTCTTCTGGGATGAACAACCAAATTATTAATTCTTTTTAAATAATGTGCTGTATTCAGAAGAATAGCTGCCAAATTTGTTGGGACCTGTAACAAGATAATTATCCAGTAGAATAAGAACTATTGGAGTATTGGCTATAAAACAGATGTTTGGTAGGAGAAAAAGGATGAGGCAGCCAGGATACTGTGAAGGGTGTGATAAGTCTTTTAGTCTTTGGGGGGTAAAACCTCCTGTAATCCAGACCTCTCTCATCCTTCTATTGCACTTATGCCCTCCAACCCCATGGTGATCTATTCACTACCCCATTACTTCACTCCTTGGGACTATGACTCCCCTTTCCTACTATACCACATTCATTCTAAATGTCAGAAGTAAGGGGAGGTGAGGGCAAAAGGTCCACTCCCCTTAGGCCGTGGACACAATGCCAGCATCTGTTGCCGTAGCTTCAGTACCTATCCCAGGGAGGGAATCAGGCTTCCATTACCCTTGTCCTGACATTGCGTTTAGTCATACGATGTAGTTTATTAACAAGGTTTAGGTTCATTTGAGAATCAGTTAAGATAAATTAATATACAAGCAAATGCCACGAGTTTTTTCATTTGTAAATTTCAAAAACCTAAGCAAAAGTCTAAACATTTCCCAGAGAAAACCTTGTTGGATATCAGTGAAAAATGCACATAAACAGGTACTCAGTCTCCTTTTGAAGTGCTGCTCCTCTATGTCTAATCCAGTTTTTGAGCAATTAGAAGGTGCACTTACATTGACCTGAATATTTGATGGCAGAGATTATATTTACTTCACCATTAATGCTTTTCTTAATAGGTTACCATCATGATGCATTTTTAACCCTGAGGAAGCCATAGTACTTACTGGGTATTACAAAGGAGGTGACATTTAGAATCCATATATAGAAGAAGTTACTTAACTGCAAACCTGAGCACTTTTGAGTTAAAGAAATACAGAATAACACACTTAAAACATCTTCACAATAAAATTACTCATTCACCATAAAGAAGAGAGAATTTCTGATCTGATCTGGGAAAGTAAGCAGTCACCTTGCCTGCCCCACCCTCTCAATATCAGGCCCATCTTTTATCATTTAAAGTAGAGCTCCCTAAAATAGATTACACTGACAAGTAGTAATTACTGACAGCTGCATTTAATTAGCAAAGCAGATTCCTGCTCATGACAATAAAGTATTATTACATGTTTAGCATTAGCACTGGCAGTAAGAGGTGACTTTGCTAACACAGAACTAGAAGACCTGTTTTCTTTATTTAAAAATGCGCACACATAGTTTGACTGGAATTGAGCTTGTGCTACGTGGGAGTGTCTATGGTTACAAAAAGAAAGAAAAACAGTAACTAAAAGTGTTTTTGTAAAAGAAAAAAATACCAGGCAGATTGCACAAGGAATAAGAGCAGTCCATTGCCAACCATCAGCTCTCAGACTGGAATTCTGTGTCATTGTGTATCAAAGTCTGGGGAGGGTAATGGGGGTACTGTTTGAAGTATGTGGGTGCCAGAGATAGAAACACAATCAGTCCATGAAAATTAATAATTTCTTGTGTTTGTAGACTATTGCTTATTCTCTTTCCAACCCCATCTCCATTCTTCCCTTTCCTTCTCCCCATTTCTCCCTGACTTTATCTTTCCTTCTTGCACGTCTTTAGGTTAGAACATTTAAAAAGTATATACAATCATTTCTAAGATTCTACATACACTTTAAATTTTAAAGTTGATTGCTATTTCTATCAATTCTTTCTTACAGTAGACTTTACCTGTCTCCACCTACTCATTATTTCATTTCCACTGCACTATCTTCCTCTCATCTGGCATTAACTTATAATGGTGGGATTCTGAATATCAAAATTGGTGGTCAGTATTTGGAGTAGTACCATCTCTCCAACATAATTGACCTGTAGTGCATTATAGGTACTGCTAACTTTAACCTCCATGGATTTAACTAAAACTAGCAACTCTTGCTTAAATGACATTTTCTATTTTCATTATTTAAATATACCACTCAAGATATATAAACAAATTGACTTATTATGGCATCATCAATAGAGCCATTCCTAAAATTTTATGTATTTTCTCATTCTTAATGGAACACAGTTTTGAAATATTTATTGAAAAGTCTAAAATCTGACACAAAAAAATATAATACTATACGTCTGAACTTGTTTTCATTGGAATCACCTAGCATGTTTATGCAATTTTTCTTTATGTTTTGGACAGAATTTCTTTTTTAAGTTATAAAATAAATGCAGTATACTACCATCTTGTAACTTGCCATTATAAATGCTGTATTCATAAAAACCGACATATCCATGACAGTAAGAGGCACAATTAATGTAAATAAAAAATCCTAAATGGAATTAATTTCCATCATCAAACAGTCCAGCAGAACTTCTAACCCCATCCCCCCATCAGACATAAGCTAAAGAACAAGGGAAATGCCCAGGACAACCTGCAGTAAAGTAACAATGGAGAGTCCTTAAAGCATGTGACCAACCTGCTAGTTTGATATCTATTATTAGTTATCCACAGACTATCAAGACCACAGACCATGTCACAACCTTCTACTGGACACCATATTTGTTCTCAAACACTAACCATTCCAAGAGTATTCAGAAGAAAGAAATTTAGGACCATATCTGTATTCTAGGAGATTTTATAAAAAAAGTGAATTCTAAGAAACAGCATTTGTATGAATACCAAATATAAATATCTAAATGAGCATTCAGTTTAGACCATTTCAGAGTTATTTTGAATATTAAACTGCAAAGCTTCACTAACACCCTAAATTTAAAACCCTACTGAGTCTTATAATATATTGATATTTAAATCCTATTAAGAACAGAGGTTTATTTTTATTTTGTACTTTAGAAACTAACCAAGAATAGAAGACTCTTCACTGAAAACAGTTTATAGAATTCAAGGACATTGAATAAAAAGAAGTATTGTGAACATCGAAATTGGGAATGTTTGACAACTGGATGTTTCAACTATAAAACTTTCCAAAATTAGATCTATAAAATTGGAAACTCTACTATGCAACTGTGCTCTAATTACTGTGCTAGTTCATAAATTAGAGCTGAGGGAAAAAGCCTCAAATATTCTCTTTTAAGAATGCCTTTGACTTTTAATATCGTCATTACTCAGAATTTCATGTTAAGTCATTAGACAAGTACATATGGGGCCCTACTGTGTGCTGTTGAGATTAGCAAAATATAGTTGTCTGACCTCCAGGAACTAGGTAAGGAAGTAAATCACTATATTACAATGGAATAAGGAAAAATTCATTGTAATTTCTCCCCTCCTACCACCTAGAAAGTAAACTCTACTGAGAGCAAGAATTTTTATTGACCAGTGAACTTTTGTGCTTAAGTTATTACCTGGCACATAGGAAGGGCTCCGTAAATACTTGCTAATGAAATCACAGTTATATGAAGTACTAGAGAAGAGACTGTAAGCAAAAAAATCAGAAAGTGCTTCCAGGAGTAGGTAAACCTTCAATTCAGTTATAGAAACTCTAAATGGAAAACAATTTGAGCAAAGCTTACTGTGGCCCTGTGTGTGTGTGTGTGTGTGTGTGTGTGTGTGGTGTTTTTTTTAATCTTGAAACATGCCTTAGCAATAAATTAAGAAACTACTTTGACAGCCAAAAATAGTAAACCAGTTATTTTAATCTTGGGGTGAAATGAAACTCTTGTAATAAATATCTCTATACATGTTTCACATGCACAACAGCAATGTTGAAAATTTATCTTTCTTCTCTGCAGACTCCTAATGAAACTATCCTCCAAACCCAACCCACCTTAACAAAGAAATACTATTTTCATCATGCTTCTATTTGCTCTATTTTTGAACCAGTTAGCTAATTTCGATCAAAATTAGTCTAGAATTCCTCTAGTCTGTATTTGAACTGGGACAGCTTTTGCCATTAAGTCCAGACTTTTTTTTTGTGATAGAAATAGGTCTCATTTTAACCCTTGATCAATTGTATGTTGTTAATGAACCTATCAGTTTGACTTATAGAAACCTCATGGGCCTCTGCTCCAAGTCAAATTTCCTACTACAGAGGATGCACAAATATTCTACCAATGTTAAGCCTAGCAATCTATTCACTCAGAAAGTGGCAGGTTAGACTAACAGATTCACTGTTCATTTCCTGCACAAAGGCAATCCAAAGAGATTTTTGAATCTTTGTTTAAAGATTCCCTTCTCCACATTATTGACCTCAAATGAAGTGTAGTTCTCTCTTGCATGTGAACCATTACTTCCTAGTTTGACAGTACTTCATTGACTAACCACATGATTTACATTGTCCTATGTTACAATGTTCCTTATATTGGATGAGACTCATTATTTGAAATTAGGATCATTACAAAGCATCAGAGTGCTGATCCCATGGACTGGTGTAAATGAGTGGAAGCTACAGTGTTAATGCACAAGGCTGCAGAGCCCAACTGAATGCACCTATAGGTGTTGGCTGTGTGTCATTTAGAATGCCATCATTGTATGAAGTGACTCCTGATAGGTTTCATGCATCTAGACCAGGTTTGTCTCAAAAAAAAATGGGTAGGTTTAACTGGGAAAAGCAAAGAACATAAAAGCAAGTCATTGTGTGACAAGTAACACCTAAAGAACACAAAGATGTAGTTTGCCATGAAATGCCTTCTTTTAAAGGAATTTATTTTGATGAGCATATATCTGCAATAAACTAAGAAGATTAAATTGTAGCATACAAAATGATTAAATAATTTGGGGGGAAGGGTGTTCATTTTTTAAACTTGGAGTCAGCCATCAGACTAATGTTGCATCAAAATGTTTTAGGTCCACGGATTTTGTTCTCTTGTGCCGTGATTGAATGTCAAAAGCCATGTATAAATGATGAATAAAAGTGATGAGCTGAAACCGGAAACCTACCCATGTCAGAAACTACTTACCCCTCTAGGCTCAAGTTAGAGATGAGAATTTCCAGAAAAGATATTCAAAGTATAACCCTCTTCATATGATTCAGAGTCTAAGACACTTTATCATTTTTTTTTTCTCAGACATTAGATTGTGCTCTAATGAAACCTGAAAGCCCTATTACCTAAAAGGGAATGAGAATGGGTAAGCGTTTTCAAGGAGACATTTAATATGCCATATAATAATAGAAAAACATAACTCTTCTGTTAGGTTATGTTTATCTCATACAAACCCCATCCTTTTCTTTTTCCCCTTGAACTTCACATTCCCAGGAGATGAAAAGAACACTAAGAAGTCAGCACGTTCTCCTAGTGCTTCTGTTGGAATCTTCCCAGGATGTTTTCATTGACCCTCACCTGGACTCAGTAAAATCTCCAAAAATGGTCTTCTAGATCTCTTTGGTTCTTTGAAAACATCTTTTGTGCCAAATTAAGATGCAAAACATGAAACCAATACTCCTAACTTACCCTAGGCCACCATAGCAATATGCCCTGATGTCTCTGTATACTTTTAACTTTTCATTCATTGGGAGGGAAAGTGTAACTAAATTTACAGAATTCATAAGACTGGCATTGACTGAATAGCCACTATATGTACTGTACTATATTAGACCCATTACATGAATTCTAAGTTATTGTCATAATAACTCATTGAGGTAGGTTCTGTATTTCACTTCGATGATAAGGAATTGAAGCTTACATTAAATTATTCAAAGTTGAGCAGTTAGGAAAAAGTATAGATCAGAATTGAGCTCCTATCTCTCTAATTCTGTAAATTCATGAAACCTGCCACCAATCATATTGTCTACAGTATGATTTGCTTTGATTTCTAAGAATAAATTTTAAATATCCTTGTACTATTTATAACACACTAAGATTAATAATTTTACCTGTATCTCCCTATATATACTTAGTCATCCAAACATGGGTATTTAACCCATAATAATTTTGTATGTCATTAAATATGTGCCAGCAGGATTATTTCTTTAATCCTAGTCACAATCCTGTTTAAGTTTTTTCCCCTCATACATTCTGGAAAAAAAAATTTTCCCCTTGATTCTTGTGTACGACTTCCTATCACATGTATTAGGGATAAACTAACTTGTGCTGAGGTAACAAATGACCCAATCTCCATGACATTCAGTTCTCCTTCATACCAGTTGTCTCCTACAAGTTGGAGGGCTCCACATTCTGGAACCCTAGTCATCAAAGATTCATGTGCGTATATATATATATATGTATATATATATATATATATACGATAAATGATATTGTTGATATTGCTGATCTTGGGGCACAATTTGAAGAGATCACAATGGAGAATACACTGATGCTGGAAAGCTTTTTTCTGGAAGTAGTATAAGTCACTTGTGTTCCTTTTATTAGTTAAATCAATTCCTATGGCTAAGTTTGACATCAATGAAACAAGAAAATACAGTTCTGCCCAAGGAGGATTTGCAAAATTTGGTGAAGTTTAATATTGTCTGCCATGTTCAGTATGAATACATGCTGTATCACAAAACTATGGTAAATCTAGTCATTTTTATAAGTCAAAGAAACCTTCTGAGAAACTGGAAGAAGGGAAATAAGCTGCAAAGGAGTTTTCTCAACAGCTACCTTCGCAGGTTCTACAGAAATGACCTCCAGAATTCTTGTCCTTTCACAATCAGCATTCTCTGCAGTTGTTATTTTTACTAAAATGGATTTAAGTCATTATCAACAGGGAATTTTAGATGCTGCTCTGTTGCCTTTTTGAATTTAGAATATATATTTAGAATTTGGAATCACTTTCTCTGATGTCAGTTCTGCAGCTGATTTTTTTAATGTGTTATGTGAGCAAATGTAGATTGTAACCAAAACACAGTGAAAGGATAAAGCAGGCCCATCTGTCTCTTTCAAACTTGATTAGGGAAGGTTGTCCAGACAATATTTTTAGTATGGTCTTAAAATTAAGGTTAAGTTACTTTGAAGTCAGTTGACTACTACAGATTTATTCAAGTTGAGGGTTAGGATAAAACAAATTGAAAATATATACACATTTCCAAAGATACATTATATTGTTACTTTGAAACCACATTTATTTTTCAATTGCTTAGGAAATACATTTGCAGGCATAGAGGACTTTCCTCCCCTGGTTTTGGTGATGGAAATGTTGAAAAAGCTAACAATCTATTTACTTGTAGTTAATGCTGCCTATAATAATCGAACATGCTGGCAAAAGTCTGTATGTTATCAAGCACTGTTAATAACAGATGAAAAAATTATATTACATTAATCTAAGCCAGAGAGATAATAAATTAATAGTGACTAAGAAAAAAGTAACTTTACCATTGTTCTAACTTTGATTTTAATAATTAATCTGAAAGACTATCAAATCAACAAGTTATTGAATTATTAAATGACTACAAAGAACCAGATTAGCCATATTTTTCTCTGCCTCCCATTACCATGGGAAATAGATAACAGACTCAGAAGAGTGTTTCCTTGTATAAAAAGATACATTGATATGTACATTTTTCTATAATGTTGTAATTGTCTAAACCTACTGCTTGAATAGATTTTATATTACGTTGATTTAGTATTTACTAATATATGTTAGACATATTTTGAATCATCTGTATAATCACGGAACTTGCACTACTAGCAGCCACTGTGGGGAGCAGCAGTGGAATGGCATCCCCAACTTTGGCTTTTCATCTTATAGGAGCTATGGAATACTGAGATTATACCAGACCAGAAAGTACCGAATGTAAAAGGAAAACTAAAGACAAATGTTGAGAGGAAGAACTTATATCTCTAATTGGGTTTATTGAGAAACATTCTGGCAAAAACCTTAGTGATGTAAAAAAGGAAAAGGAAAGAGTATATGAAATATGATAGGTAGATTTATGAAGCAGTACACAGTTTTTGATATATAGAGAGTAATAAAACCAAATATTAGAATATTTCAGACCCCATGCTAGGTATTTACTCATTTATCTTTGCAGTACTACTACTGGGTGAAAGTGGTAGGTTTGGCATGAGAGAAGAGAGTCTTATAGCAATTGGGTAATTTACCCAGAGTTTGAGCTAGTACATCAAGAAGCCAAAATTAATTAAATCCATTCATCTCTTCATTTCTTTAAATATTTATCAAGCATAGTCTAGGCACTGTATTAGGCACTGAGAATGTTTATTGAGCAAGAGGAAAATCCACTCTTTATAGGCTGATATTCCCACAATATTAATAGTTTTTATTTTGCTTTTAGCTGAATGTTGTGTGTTTCTTTGTTTTTTAATATTGTATGCCCTCCTCCCTCTACATAAAGCACATAAAAAGAAATATGCTTTGTTTGAGGTAAGGGTTAAGGACTGGGAGCTCCATAGTTTTGCCTTCCCCTCATTCATTTGTACCCACTTAGAAGGTCTCTGACCCCTGCTATTGCTGCCACAATAGCAGTGATATGGTATCAGCGAGGAACAAGGGAAGCAGGTCCAGATGGTGAGCAAGTATGAATACTAGAGTGAAAGACTCAGCTTGTGATATAATCAAATTAGTATTGGAGTGGGATTGTGTGAGCAGGAGAAATTTGAGGGAAATGACGGAAAGTAAGAAGGCCCCATGGGAGGAATATTGCAGAATCTCACCTGAAGGATCGAGGTAATAGTGGGCACTAAATGGATTCAGAAGGATTTGGAAGACAGAATGAGTCATGTACATTAGAGAGAGATGATAGAATTGAGAATAGAATAGGTTTAGAAATTATAGAATACAAGTACTCATACTTGGTAATATAGTAGTTGGTAATATTGACCAAATTCTTAACTTGACTTGAGCCTCAATCTCTGCATCTGCAAAAATGGTTATAATAATACCTGTCTAATTGTGAAACTTGAAAACACATTATATTCCCAAGAACAACTCAGTTACCTACAAAGTATCCCCCAACATCACCACAATTTTTTATAAGAACTTTTAAGAGAATGTCTTATGTACTAAACTCGTGAGTATGTTCTATTAGTTTCTATTGTTATTATAATCACCAGTTTCCCTCTTCAGTAAGAAGTTGGATGTGTTAAAGAGATGATTGATATTGATGTGCCATTTACTATTATGAAAAACTGTGAGAGATGAGATAGTTCTGATTGGGATAATGGTGGACACTGTTAACAAAAGAAAGAAGAGTCTGATACTTATACAGGTTTGCAAGGGAACTGAAGTGATTTTATTGCAATATTACTTGCAATAGTTAAAGAGTGGGAAAGCCTAACTTCCCATTAATAAGAACTAACAAAATAACATTACTCATACATGGAATATGGTTCAACAAAAAGAATGACATAGAATTTTAAATATGAATTTTTAAAAGACTTATTTGTTTATGCATACAAAAACTGGGGTACAAGCCACAAATGTGTGTGTATGGGGGGTGGTGGTGGGAAGATCCACCAGAAAAAGAGTGGGGAACAGAGCAGGTAGATCTACTGAAATATACTGCCGAGGGGAGCAGGGGGTGAGACAGGAGAGGTCTGCTGTGCCATGTGGGTCACCTCCCTGCCTGGGGATTGAACTCGTGCCGCAGTGGCTGCGGATGCTTGGTAGTGTGGTGCTTAACCCCTTGTGCCACCAGGGAGGCCCCTGAAATTATTTTTAAGTCTAAATATAAGATGTATATAATCCCTAGAGAAATAATATTAAGCTTCCCCACATGATATTTCAGGATACCAAGGAAGAGAAAAACAATAAAGTAAAAATGAGAAAATGACTTTTTTAAAACTTAAGTCTGCTCACATGGCATTCAGATAACATCATGGTCATAACTATAGATAGATTTTGAAAATAACAGTGACATTTATTAGCCAGAGACTATATTTTGAGTCAAATTTACAGAAAACTCGAAGCTACAGATCATTCTCCTAAGCTGTATTTGTCACTCCCCATAGTAACATTGTTGAACCCAAAGGAAAGGAGTTCATCTAACTCACAAATGTTGTCTAAAGTGTATTAGAAGTTGATGACCCAAAATCTAGGTGTATTAAATTTGAGAAAATTAAACTCTTAAGAGCTTGGCATATAACATCTGTAGATACATACAATTGTACACTTATCGCATTTAGTAGAAGCCACAGAGCAGGTAGATGCATTTAGATGCACACTTATTTATAAATGTATAGTGTGGATTGTCACAGATTTAGTTTTTCATTAACAAGTATAATAAAAACAAATGATATAGAAAATACCTATAATTTGTTTCCCCTTGAGTTGATCAGAGCTGTCAAAACTGATGTTTTAATCATTCTTGGAAAAAGATTGTGGAATTAGGTATCTAAAAGGTATTGAGTAATTGCTGGGTCTAAGCATGGTGCTGAGTGATTTACATATCAGTTAATTACTCTTAACTTGATGTGGTAAGTGCTTTTATTCCCCAAAGTGGTTCGTTTACTTTCTCAAGGTCCCACAGGTACTAAGAGGTCAAGTGGGTGTTTGAACTCAGGTTGGCTAATGCCAGAGCTCTTAGTTGTAACCAAACGCTGGCTGATCTAAGATTAGAGTTTAACCTACAAGATAGAGATGGGGTAGGATTCAGTTTGGTCTATGGAGATAGAGGAAAATTAATTCAAGAGAATATAGAAATAAGAAATTTCTTATTTCTTATTATAGCCATGTTGGGCATAACTAATAACCTGTGCTTTACTGTTATAATTTTGTTCAGGACACTTTTATGTTGTCATAGTTTTTAAAATCTTCTAAATCTGAGATTAAACCCATGAGAATAAGTGGGAGGGAGAAAAAAGTAAATTTAAACAATTGATGAGTAGTTAGATTATAGAAATAATCCAGATGGATTTTGAAATCAGTGAAGACATTGAATTTGATTTAAAGCATTAAGAATTCTGGAAAAAATATATGCTTTTGTGTAACCCTGGCAGTGTTTCCTCTTTGGTCACCTTATATTATAGGCTGGTCATGAACTGGACAGAATGTCCCAGGATGGGGAGCCAGGAATAATGGAGTGTTAAACGGTAGAGATTAATGAACGTTGGCAGGTCAGGATAGGGGAGCTTGGGCAGCATCTGCTTGCACGGCAGTGGGTTTAAATTCTGGCCAGTAATATGTGTAAGAGCTGGAAGTCCAAACTTTTAAGTACAGAAAAATGCACTTTATCTAATAAGGTATTCCAATTTGATCATTTGCATTAACAGTGACCTCTATAAGTGCTTCTCACTTTCTGAAAAATATCTTGTTAGTGTGTTTTAATATGTTTCTATGATGGGGAAATTAGATCATTAATTTGTGTATATAAAGTAAGCCACCACCCCTTGGCTTTTTCCCACCCTCCAGCTTCCTCACAGCCACTATCATTTCTCTCTGTTTCCTTCAGAGCCTTTAAAACATTTTGTGAATATATCAGTTTACTTGATGTTGGTATTGCTCTCCAATTAAACAAGCTCTACAAAGGTAGAGACTGTGTCACCTGTGTTCCTAACTAGGTAGGTACCTAGTTTACCACTGTAGACTATAGATACTTAGTGAATATCTGTTAAATGTATGGATGGATGCATAAAATATATTTCCCATTAAATGTGGAATAATCAAGAACATTATATTCTACTCAAATGTTCTATTTTTACATGTTACACAAGGAAGAATGTTTTTCTTATTCTGATTTTGAAACAATTTCAGAATTCTTTTGCAGTTAAGTCAAACCTACATTCTTTAGGGAACTTTGTAACTGGAACTACATGCTTTATTTTACTCCATTGTGTTCAAGAATGTGAGTAATGTAAGAAGTGATTATTTGGAGAGAAAGAGGGCACTGCTGCATGGGACATGACAGGTCCTAAGGGAATTTCCTCCAAAGTCAACCTATATATTTTACTGATATAAAAATAAAATTTATTTACATCTTAGTGGTATCTTAGATCTTAGACACATATTGGATACAATTTCCCCATTTGACATCTTTGCATTTGAAAGAAATGAAGTATTAGGAAACTTAAATTAGTTGACAAAGCTACCTTACTAGTAATTAGAAATATAAGATGTGATAGCAGATCTTTGAATCAAATCTCAGTGAGCTTCCCATTAAAACACACTGGAATAACTTGCTTTTACAAGAAAGACCGTATTTTATTTCCAAATTAATTGTAACTTCTCTTGAAACAATTCCAGTGCCTTAGAACTTTAAAATAGCAACTCATGATTCATAGTATCATCTCATTTGTATAAATTAATCTAAAACATTAGCATTTAAAAATCTAGTACATTTTTATCTTATTTAGTATATATTTAAAATGCCTCACCTTCAAAATCTTATAACTAATTTGTGTTTATTGACCGTGTTCATTAGGATGGCTTTTTTTTAAATTCATAACCTTAACTGTAGAACACACCCATAATATTTATGGTGAATTTCTGTTAGGCCAATACTATAATTATTTGGCAAGTTTAGTGTAGATTACTCTTTTTCTAAGATCATCTGCTCTAATCATCATCATTATGATTATTGTTATTGCTTTGGAGTCAAATTGTCACTTGGATCTTTTCGATATATCTGGAATCCTCTCCCTCCTCTGCTCTCCATTTCTTGTCCCCTTGGAATTAAAAAAAAATCATCAATTTGATTTCAGTGCTCATCTGATAAGTGACAGAATAAACAATACTGGATGTGCTCCAGGTCCACATTACATTTAATGCCATCCCTCCTCCAACAGATGGCCAATGTGGTGTTCATTTTATGATTGTCCTTAGATCGGGACAGCTTCCTGCATCATTGGTTTATTGCAACTGGTAGCGCCATGGTTGGAAGAGTTACTTCCTAAAGCAGATGACATTATGATATAATTTATACAAATAATTATCTGTACACAGGCTAACTACTAAAATATAAAAAAAATATAATTTCTATTTCCTTTAAAAAAAGGTGAAGTTGTGGAAGATCCTTTTCACTAATGGCCTAACTCACTTTATGGCACAATATATTCAATGACTGTTGATAGAAAAAGTCACATGCCCGTTTCCATTTCTCTTAATGGCACTGCAGGGTTAGATTGCAATATGAATGAAAAGATGGTATGTTTTCAGAGCCTTGGCAGCCTGCGGTGACCTTCAGGAGAAATGAAATGCTCTGCTGGCTAGAGAAACAATTGAGCTGAAACCAGTGAAGCGCAGTAAAGTCAGAGATAGACTTCCCAAATTAAAAGCTGTTAGCAATAGTTCTGGCAAGAGGGAAAAAAAGACACTCCTTCTGCAAAATGAGTTTATGCAACAATTTAAAACAATAAAGAGAAATAGTTCAGAGGAAATAAAATTTGTTTTTTGTTCCCTAAAAAGCTGAGGTGCCATATGTTGACCTGATCATCTACCTATATAAATCTATAACCTGTTGAAAAGCATGCAGAAAAATACCAGACCTTTTTGTAAAAGAGCACAAAAGAGTTCGTAGTGGCCATATTTTACAAATGAATTGTTTTCTATGCACCTTTAAGTCACAAAACATCAGAGACCCCATATTTGCAGAAATCTTTTGGCATATTTATTATGAATTATAAATAATAAATGTGCTTACTAAGTTTATTGACAAACAAATATGTATGTTATATATATACATATATATAAAATTACCTGTAATTTTATCTTTTTATGGAAATAATGGAATAAAGGTTTCTAGTCATTTGTTGAGAAACTAAAATGACCTTCTAAATATATGTCTAGCATATAGACCAGATAAAGTACATGAGTGAAAATATATCTTTTATTTGTAAGGAATAATGGAATTATAGTACATAATGAATAGTGAGAAATGACATATTCTAATATATATGTGGCAGTTGCATTAAAATTCTTATACATTACGCTAACCTCAGCTGTGCATAATTTTTGCATATTTTACACATGAAAACTTGTATGCACAAATAAAAATGCTTATATCCATAAATCCTCTATTGATCACGTTACATAAGTCACCAAGTATAGTTACTAATTTTATGTTAATATTTGTTTTTTAATCATTTTGGCATTATGAATAGTTGAAAAAGTGGAGCTATGACAACATAAAATTAAGAATATTTTAATTTTACTTGAAAAAATTGTACATTCTAGAATATCTTGCACATCTTGGAAGTCCTTGATCTGTTCACTAGACTTCCAGGGGTGAATTATTAATTCATTCCTCTTCACATTTAGTGAATGACCTACATATTGTCTCTGCCAAGACTTAAATCTGAACTTGAGTGCTTTGCATAAATTAAAAAATGAAATTGTAAGCATTCGTTTTCACCTACTTTTTATCTTTGAAGAAAATGCATATGAAAATTAAAAATGGGAAGATGCTCAGCTACTTTAGTGTTTCTTAATCCCTTTTGATCATATTCACTTGAAAATTTGATGAGAACTTGGCCTTCTCTCCAAGGTAAAAAGAAGAGTAGGTACACAGGAAATTTGTATTGAATTTCAGAGGATTTGCCAACTCGCTCTATGAATTTCCAGGGATTCTTTGGACCCATGAAAGCAAGTGAGAAGCTCACCTTTGTTTTCTCAGGAAATGACTCGAAGTACTGAATTTTATTTCTGTTAAATTCAGAGGTATAAGTATGGATTTAAACTTGTAAAGCTAATGTATATCTAAGAACAGTAAAGCTATCTTGCTGCAGTTGACCTAGCTAGTATCTCAACATAGGTCTACCTCTAAGACAGTGGTTCTCAAAGAATATTCCCTAGACCAGCAACATTAGTATCACCTGAGAACTTGTTAGAAATGTAAATTCCTGGGGCACCACCCTGACATAGTGAATCAGAAACTTGGGTTGGGCTCTAGCAATCTATTTAAGGACTCTTCCTAGGTGATTCTTGATGTGACCTAAAACTTGAACCTCTAGTTGAAGGAACTCCTTATTCCCCAAACTTTTATTTCAAACTATCAATTAATATATAATTTATATACAGTAAAATGCACATTTTACCTGTATATTTTTAAAATTTATTTATTTATTTATAATATTTGACATCAATTGTAGTCCCCATCGAATTCCCACTACCATTTCACCAATGAACCATCACCTCAGTTCCCTTGTGCTCTTTCTGCCTTCAACCCAGTCCCTCTCCCCACACCCCCCCCACAAAGTGCCTCTGATTTGTCTTTGTCTTTTTCTTCTTGTTGTATTTTTCATTGTTATTATTCTTTTCCTTGAACCCTTATTTTGTTTCTTTATATTCCTCCTAGAAATGAAACCATCCAATATTTTTCTCTTGTCTTCTGACTTATTTCACTGAGCATAATTCCTTCTAGCTCCATCATGTTTCTACAAATGACTGTACTTTATCTTTTTTTATTATAATGCTCATGTTTTTAAGTGTACACTGAGTTTTGACAAAAATAGTCTACATATTTGACCACAACCACAATGAAGATGTTAAACGTTTTTTCCACACCCTAGAACACGCCCCCATGTACCTTTGCAAGTAATCCCTGTTACCTTCTCTCTAGTAAATTATTCATCTGCTATTTATCACTATCAATTAGTGTTGCCCTGTCTAGAACTCCATTTAAATGAAATCATATAATCTTATTATATCTAATCTTATTATTATGATAATCTGTTAGAAACATTCTGTATAAATTTTGTGACATAATTTTCTTTATCATGGACAAATAAATATTTAGGGCTGGAATTGCTGGACTCCTGCTAGTCAGTATATGTTCAACTTTAGAAGACTGTAAGATGGTTTACATTGTAGTTGCACACCCATTAGAGACATGAGAGTCTCAGTTGTTCCATCACATGCTCACCAAGAGTTGATATTGCCAGCCATTTATCTTTTTTTTTTTTTTTGATGCTTTGCTCTGCTAATGACTGTAAAGTGGTCTCTCAACTGTGGTTTTAAATTTCATTTCTATGATGACTAATGTTGAGCATATTTTCATGTTTTTAGTTGGCTATCAGTGTATATACTTTGATAAAATGTACAGTTATTTTGGTCATTTTAAATGGGTTGATATTCTTATTTAACCCATTTGCCATTGAATGTCTTCTCTTGAGTCTTTGGCTTCTTGCCTTTTTATTTGCTTAAAGAACAAAGTTTCTAATTATGATGAAGTTTAATTCACAAGTTTAGTTTTTTAAAAATTTATACTTAATTCACAAGTTTAGTTTTTTAAAAATTTATACTTATTCAGTCTAAAATTTATACTTATTTAGTCTAAAGATATTTGTCTACTTCAAGGATCTTTCCCTGTATTTTATTATAGGTGTTTCATAATACTAGTTTTTATGCATATAAATATTTCAGATTTTTAATCTAGACCTAGATATATTTTGTGTCTAATTGTTTTCACACATTCGTTGAAATGTCAGACAAGTCTCTCTTTGGAATATTACCATAATTCCCATTAGTTTTCTTTTAAAAGTTTAGGATCCTTCATCATTATTCTTAAATTTTTGTCAGAGGTTCATTAGATAATGAAAATGTGCAAATATATTAACTAGAAAGTCAACTGTTCCTGGGTTGTTTTAATATTTATTTAAATATAAGTACCAAATTCAGCTAAGAGGAGGAAAACACAAGAATGCTCTATACAGACCCTCACCTCATTGAAATGGAAAGGTGAATGTAAAAGTAGCATGTCATATGTTAATGGAGGGCAGGAGTTGGCCAAAGGAAAATACTTCAGACTTTCAAAGCAGAATCTGACTTGAAAGTAAGATGATTTGTGCTTGCTTCTCTAGCACAGGCACTAAAATTGGAAGGACAGAGAGATTAGTGTAGCCCCTATACATGGGTGACATCAACTTTGTGAAGCATTAACTGCTAAAAAAAAAAAATCTTCAGAAAGGACTAAAAAAGAAAATGACTTAAATAATGAAATATGTTGTAATTATAAATTAACTTAGTTATTCCCATAGAAAATATTTTGTCTGAGTTATTCCTTTAAGTGATAATAGCTCTTTAGAATAATGGGTTTTAGGAACTATAGTGGAAACATAAGTGTATCTACGAAGAAATTGAGAAATTTAGAAAAACATAAAGAGTAATTTAAATAAATCACAATTCTTCCATTCAAGTAACCACACCTAACATACAAAGGTATTTTCTTCAAATACATAGTCACAAAGATCAAGTTGGAAACAGTCTAGATATCAGTCATTATTTTTCTAAAGACATTGTAAAACCTTTCTGTCATAGTCAATAAAGATTAGAATTGTTTAGGATTTTATTATTTGGAAGTTATACATCTTGATTAACCACTTCCCAAGGAATGAACATACAAATGATTTTGTTGATATTGTTTTGTTTATGAATTCTATCACTATAAACAGTGCTGTGATTAATAGTCTGGTATATATGATTTTGCATTCTTGTCTGATTGTTTTAAACAACAGTGTTTGTTTCAAAGAATAAAATTGATAGTTTTGTTTCTTTGTTTATTTAGTGTATTTATTCCTTATTTACTCTTGAGGACTTGGGCTGTATCAGTATGTTCAAGCTCTGGAATATTTACAATCTGGATATAAACCATAAAGTTTCCAAAGTGGATTTTTTTTTTTACAGTGACCTTAAGTGAGTTTATGTATATGGAAATAGATTAGAAATCCATCAAAAATTCCTCACTGAAAATTGTGTGGAATATAATCATATCATTAAGTGAACATATTCAACAAGTATTTTTTTGCATGTGTACAAGATCCTATGCAGATGCAAATGTGCTGGGATAAAAAGTAGATTTCCTAGGTACCTTGAAGAGAAAAAAACTGTTGGGTGAGTGAATAAATTGCTTGTACTCTTTCATAAAAGGCATTTTAAATGTTTCTGCCTTTTAA
Organism: Galemys pyrenaicus; assembly: GCA_019455555.1. Taxonomy (NCBI): domain Eukaryota; kingdom Metazoa; phylum Chordata; class Mammalia; order Eulipotyphla; family Talpidae; genus Galemys; species Galemys pyrenaicus. Next base: position 19,798,441 of record JAGFMF010011861.1, read on the forward strand.
AATATAGCTGAATTTTAAAGCTTAACATGCCATTTTAAGAACAGGTCCTTGAAAATCCTGAAGTAATTTTCAGATAAGCTTAATTATTTGATTTCTAATTTCTTAGAAAAGCAAATCTAGAGTTCCAAACATTTCTGATACAACTACCTCTCCCTGATTATTAGTAGACAATGAATACAGATATTTCGTTCAGTTATAGAGTATGTATTGTTATAATATACTGAGTATCCTCTAGGAACATGGCTGCGTGAGATTTTAAAAGTTGAAAGATATGTTAGACATAAGAATATTAATTTGGATTTCAGTCTATTTCTTCCATGGATGTAATAGTTTCACTGTTTCCCCAGTGTTCCATCATGGACTCACTGTTTCCTTGCTGAGTGGTGTAATGTACGAGAGGGAACAAGTTTACTGCTGTCTCCCATTGACTTACAAGTCTTGTTCTCTACACATTATTACCCTTACAGCCTTGATGGAAGGCATGTTCAAAAGTATAAATGTATAGAGCAACTTTTTTTTTAAAGAATACTTTAAATTTATGAAATAGAAATTGGAAAAGAGCCCTGGCAGGCAATATGTAGTGCAAACTTAATTCTCTGCTCAAAATATGAAACAATTTTGGCCCAAAGACAATGAAGTACTATACTTTTTAGCGGTTTAGCTCTCATATAACAGAAGTGAAAATGTTTTACACAAAAGTCTATTTTAATAGCTTCAATCTGTTTAATTCGTTATACTGAGTAATATCTTAGAAGTATATCAATATATCTATTGAAAAGTCACCCAAATATATGAGGTTTTCATATTACTGCTAAATATATGTCCTAGAACTCTATTTGTACTTAAGTATATTACAAGTTTCAGTTATTTTTAGCATACCACCCTCTCAGAGACGTCATGTTCTTTGATAATTGTATATACTTTGTGAAAGTTTTCTTTATTTTGGTCAAAGAAACAAGCTTCAACAGCATACTCTAGGGTACTTGTAAAAAGCCAGCCTCCTTGGCCTTACTCTGATAAATCTGAATCTGTGTGGGTCGGACTCTGCTTCTGTATTGCTAACTATACCCCAGGTTATTGACGTTCACTGCAATTCAAAGAGCAATGCTTTCTGGAATCAGTTCTCATTTTTATCTTCTCATTATCAGTAGATTTCTAGTCTGAGAAGTGTCAACCTTCTCTTGTGTCACATCTGCCTGATGCTGAAAACACCTAGTTATCAAGGACAACTGTGTCTCAGTACTGAGGAACAGGAATATCTTTGTACAGTTCAGGATTTGGCCACTATATAAGGAGCTGTCAGGAGAATCGCCTCCCCAACTTTTGTGTTTGCTCACTTTCCTTCACCTGGGCTTTGCTTCCTCTTGGAACCATATATTGGGATGGTTCACAGACTCTGATGCATTGCACAGAGCCACAGCTCTACTCAACAATGAGAGAGCTATAATTTCTTATCCTTCCACTTAAATGTTTAGTGAGCCATCTAGTTAGTGTTAAGGTGAACTACTTCCTACTAGGTGATTCAAACAAGGACAAGAATATTAAGTTTAAGAGACACATCCTCTAAAGAGAATTTTTTTTTAAATTCAATTTAGTTTTAAGATATTCCTGTACTTATTTATGTATGAATTTTCAACTTAAAATTTTAATAACATTTACTATGATCGTTTTTCTACCTTATTCTTGAAATAACAAATATTATATTAATTATTTCCTCTCTGCTCTGTAATACCAATGTTTAAAAATTTTCCTTCCAGATTAATATGTTGTTATCTACTTTCTTAAGCAATCATTTCTGAACATTCATTGTATGACTCAACTCATTAAATTTTGATGACCTCAGTCTTAATATTGTACATTGAGTAATAACTTATATATTAGAGTTGTATTATATAGACTGACATAGTCAAAACCCACAAATCATTTTAATCAAAATCCAATGCAACTGGTAGATGAGAATATTTGTGGAAATAAATTTAAATTCACCTCACTTTGTTATTAATTAAAATAGTAGTCTTTCAAATTTTCTTGGAAATGTTGCTATCAATATTTTATTATCTATTAAAAGAAAGCAAATCACATCTCTCTAGTAAATGCCAATTCATCTGCTTTTTAAATTTAAATGCAAATTCTTTCCACCCTTTACCTTTACTAGAGATAAGTCAAAGTAGAAATTGCATATGTTATGCATTACTTTGCACAGGCTTCAACTCCAGAATTATTTTTTATCACTGTTCCCCAAAAAGTTATTTTAGAATGAATCCAATTTTTATCCTAGTTTCTATATTAAATTTCAATACAACAAAATTCTCAGATATTTATAAAAAGAGCTTTATCCTACTTATTAGATATCGCCATGCAATTTTAAATAGATTACTATGTGAAACAATAAAAGTAAGGGTACTTGTGATATACATTTTTCAAATGTGGCATCTTCTCTTGGTCTCATAAGGGAAAGAGAATTTTTTTTTGTATTGCTCAGCCACTATTATAAGGCTAAAGTCCCAGAAGATACCTTAGGCCAATCCTAGATTATCTCAAGGACCATAGTTTAATAAAAGTTTAGGAATTAAAGTTTGAAATTTCTTCTGTGTGACCACAAGGTCTGGAAACTGGAGTTTGGCATTATAAGGCTTTTCACCCTCTTTGTCAATAAAGGAAACACAAATCACGTTTTTTCTACTTATGACTTGGGAATCTTTACTTGACAGGAATGTGTTAAAGTGTTCATACTGCTTTTGATGTTGTAGTGATGCTTACTCCCCTCGCCCACCCATGAGTTCCCAGTAGTTGCAGCTACCACCTGTACAATCAAAGTCATAATAGAATTCCAAGAGGTTGAAATTAACTGAAAGGAGCAATCATATGCCCTACTGTGTAGTCCTTAAGCAAACTATTAGTATTTAGCATTTAGAACTTCTCTTAGTGATTAGTATTTCTAGATAACTCAAGGGTAAGTGGGGTTTGCTAGATTTCTCACTCGATTTATTAAAGTTATTGCTCTCCTGGATAACTGTTGCATTGGCAACACCACACTGACAAATGGGAGTCATGGAGCAGGCTACACAATTCAGGATATTGTTGAAAGAGTAAGATCCTGACCTTTTTATTCTTAGGATAATCATACAGTATCAGTTGTGTGGGAGAGCAGGACAAAGAGAAAAGGGAAGGGTGAAACTAAACAATGTGCCATGTCATCTACAATTTCAGGAGTCAGCCGCTCCCCAGGCACTTATCTGCTTGATGACTCCGTATTGTGATTGAAATCAAGTCCTAGATCCCTTATCATGGTTTCTGTCTTATCATTGAAGTGTTCACTGATCAGCTTCTGGGGTCCTTCATTATATCAGTTAATGCCCCTGCCCTAGGCATTCCTGGTTGTACCTCTGGATGCATACCTTCCCAGGCTAATCAAGATTTCTGCTCTTTATTGAATTGAAAGCCATCTTGTGAGGTTGGGCTACTATAGCTGATTGACCCGACAGTTTATAGGAGTGCAGAACTGCACATAATCAAAAATGGTGGCTGAGAAGACCATTGAAGCTTAGCAGAAAAACAGATAACAGAACATTTAATACCCTTTCATTTAACTTGGTACTCAAATAGTGATAGTTGAAAATAGTTTGTATAGCAACTGTAGCTGTGTCTAATGGAACTGTATATGTCTCCTGTTTATCCTTACCTGTAAAATGTTGAGAATGTTTTTAGTCTATGATTATATTGATAGATAGTAATTCACAGCAAGAATATAGGAACTCAATGTTGTTAAAAAATTATTATAAGCATAAGGCAGAAAAGCAACAATATGCTTCAGTGGTGTTGTAATATGAAATGTATTTTCTGTCAAAATTATCCAGTCTTACTATTCATAAATTTTTTGTCTTAAATAATCCATAAATGAATCAAAAGAAGAACTGCAAAAATTAAAATGTGGGTGATTAGAATGGATGATCCATTGAATTTTTTTTAATAGTCATAATAATTTAGAAAATGAAATCAGAATTATTATGAACTCAGTGTGTAATGTACTTTGTTGGAGGTATAGTGTCATGGGAATTGTGCAGGAACTGTGTGGCCTTGAGTAGTCTCTTGGACTTTCTAAACTGAAGTGTTTATGTCTGTTGCTTCAAGAAGAAAACTAACTGGTCTCTCAGTTCTGACATTATGGTCCATTGTATTAGATATAAATCCTAGTTCTCAAAGTGTGATTTTGGACTTCCATAATCCTTGAGTCACTGTCAGGAAGTCTGGAAGGTGAGAATGATTTCCACATTAATATCAAGGTGTTCACTGTCCTTATCACTTTGTTTATTTTTATATTGATGGCATAACAATCAATGGCAAGTAAAATTTATGAAGCCCTAGCATTAATTGATGGGTACTATTACTGATTGTATTCTTCCGTGTCATGCTTAAGAGGAAGAGGGGTAAGGAGAAGACAGCTAAATTTAAGAATGTTCTTGATTAAACAATAAAAATTATATAAAATATCAACCTTGGAATATGGTCATTCTAATATTTTATATAATGAGATGGTATGTATGTATAAGGCATTTCTGCAGTGGTCAAAATACAGTTTAATTGTATTGAGGAAAACTCATATCATTGAGTTGCTAGCTAAACTACCCACATTTTTCCAGATAATCACTACATGATATTTAAATTTATGGTTAATAAAAGATCTATTCAAAGTAAAAGATAGACTAATGTATTTTAACATAATAAAGTATGAGAGTTTATTGGTATGGTTTCATGATTTCATATTCCACACTAACCTTCAAGTGATTTTTACTTGTCAAGTTTTGGTGTAGTAGTAAAGAAAAATACCCAAATTATCTGAAAATGCTAATAAAATACTCCTTCATTTTCCAACTACTTACCTCTATATGGCATAGTTTGTCTGTCTGTCTATCAATCATCTATCTACCTTCTATCTAAATTTATCAATCTACCTATCTATTCATCATTAAACTATACATTATAACAAACTTAATGCAGAAACATTTATGAGTATCCAGCTATTTTAAACACGACATTTAAAAGATTTGTTAAAAAGTAAATTAACACATCTCTTATTGCAAATATTTTTGCAAGTACAGGTTTTTGTTTTATAAAAATAATATCTACTATAACTATTTTTTAATGATTAATATTTAAAATCTCACTTTTGATTAATAATATAAGTATTTATAGGTAAAATTTTATACAGGTAAAGGATTCTGAGACCAAATAATTTGAGTTGTTAATATAAATATAAAGATGGTGTGGGGGAAGATATGCAAACCGAAAATGTAATTAAAATGATAAGATTTTAGCCACTAGAGGGAGCTTTTATTTTATATAAATGTATAGCATAGAAACCTTAAGAATTTATATGAAAAATATGTGAAAATTCTAGATTTCTGAAGTTTTGTGAAAACCTTAGCTTTTGGTGCTTTATTTCTGTAGTAGATGGAAGAATTTCTTTTTTTCAGAGCCATAAGTCTGTCCATGCTTATTATGTTTCCAAAAAATATGTTTACATTAAAGTAGACATTTAGCAAGCAAACACTATTGTTTTAATAGATGATACCATATAGTAAAAAGTCATTAATATTTTCCTCTTTCTAACTGCTTACTTATAAATAGTAGGAGTTGGTGTGGTTTTTCTCACTGACCTTTGAGTAACTGCTAATTGAGTGTAGGTTAGTCAGAAATACTTCTGACATCTTGTATTTCTCCAAAAGACATTTGTATCAGTTACAGGGAAATGACTCTGCAGGTAGAAGCAGTGTGTAAGTTCTTAATGATTTATTTCTGTCTTCTCTGAGGTTCATGTACAATCTTAATGCTACTGCAGCCAGTCAATCCTTTGATTTTATGAACTCTCCATCAGTAACTTAGATTTTTCATAATAAAATTTATGGCCTTTCATTGTCTTCCTGAAACTTTGATATGAAAATCCATGTCCTATTCTTAAGAGATGGGTACAGACTCAAGAATTAAAGCTGCTAGAATATGTTTTCAGGTTTTTAAAAACAATTGCATGCATTATTACTTCTATTTCATAGCTAATTTTAAGCAGTCAGAATTATGGTAAAACCAAAGCTAAGAACATTCAATTTTCAGTTGCTGTGTTGGTCTTTAGGATATTTGTTCCACTGGTAAGATGTAATATAAGGTCAAAACTGAGGAGAAATCATTTTAATTGAGTACTTTCTTCTCCCAGCAGAGATTCTTCTTGTGTTCTCTCAAACCAGTGATTCTTAATATATTAAATATTTTTAAAAGGAAAGGAAAACAAAACCTCATAAAATCAGACAAATGCCATGGTTTCTCTATTCAGAAAAATGTGCAAACATGATTTGCTGAAGTTTGCATGTAATCGTAATGTTCTTTAGATCTCAAGTTCACATGAATCCCAAGTTAAGACTTCTTGTTCACATCAATAGAAAAGCCAATGAAGATAAGTGTAATAGGACCTTTTGTTTTCTTGCTTTTTTTTTTTTTTCAGGAAGATAAGTATCTGGGACTAACATGAATTGATCATCTTATTTTATGTTAAATCACTAAACATATGTTTAGATATACAAAATATTTTTAGCAAGGGCTTCAAAATCTATTTTTATTAAAGATTTTGTGGGGTGTGAACCTTTTCCCCTAATCATATATAGTGCTGTAAACCAGTGTAAACCCAATAAAAATAAATAAGTAAACTTTATAAGAGCTCTAGCTGAAAGCTCTGGTAGAATTAAGGCCAGACCAGTGAACCTGGTAATACACCAAGGCAGAAAGTTCATTCAGCCTGCCATGTTTTTTTCCTCAGGTATTTAAGAAAGTGATATACTTAGAGGAGTCATACTGAGTCAATCCTGATTTAATCAAATTGAAGTTTTTTTGAGTGATTTAGGGCACTCTATATCCAGGAGCCAATTGATTCACCAGGAATAACTATACAATTTTAAGTTATATGTAACAAGCTAAGAAAATTTAAAATGTAGGCAAACCTAAATAGTAATATTAAAGTTATTGATTCATATGTAGTTTGTAATATTTTCACTCCTTTTTGAGAAGGAATTGGCATAATATATTGAAATTGTGAATAATGAAGACATAAAAAGATTTTTGCAAGAGATAAAGGATTAGGGAACCAAAGATGCCCCCCTACTATCCCCTAGGAATGAGAAAGGTTAAGGAGGATAGTGGAAAAATTACTTTTGTTCACTAATTTCTGGCAGGTGTTAATTGTTAAAACTTATACCAAATTGCTGCTCTCTAGAATTTTAATACAGAATTTTCATTATTCCACATAGCTTTCTAGATACTGTAACTTATTTTAACCTTGCTTCTATATATCTGAATTATTGTCATTAGTTTTACTTAAGTAGTGGGTGATTAATAGTTTAATTTTCCTTATGGGCTTGGGTAAAGCCATGGTAAAGAAATAAAATTAGGTAAACTCTATCAATAACAAAATTAAGCATGGCCTTCCTTTAGTATTTCTCATGTTATGCTATATCCCAGTGATCATGGAATAATAATTTTCTATGACTTTCAGCAAGTCTAGATTGTTAACTTCATTTGAATTTTTGAGGATTACATTAACTGAAATGTGTTATTTTTCTATTTGTATCATTACCTGGTTGAGCCTTGTATCATTACCATTTAGGGGTGTCCAGGATCACCACTCATAAAATGAATGCATGTCTTTGTGTAAATATACAAAAGCTTACTGAAGTAAAGTGTAGTTTCAGACTACAATTTTGGCAAGAATAATTCAACACCTTCCTGAATAACTTAAGATATTTGCAAACTTTAGGGAAGAACAGCAAGACAGTATGATTTGCAGCTTGGATAGCAAACATAGTGAGTCATCAACGATGTTGAAAGTCAACAAAGATCTAATGAATACGTGCTATAATTTTAGCACTGGAACTCAACATTCGATCATCCAAAAGGCTATTTTTTTCCTTAAAAAGTCACTTCTAAGCCCTTGGTTGCCCTTCCGGTCTTTTAAATTTGGCAGGCATGTTTAAGCGGTGATGATGAGCCGTCTTTGACCTATTGCAAGGCTGTGTCATGGGTCTGGAACACAAATCCTGTACTGGAGAGAAACCCACGGCTCAGCCATGTGTACTTGTCCCTTCAGGGGAGAGATGATAAGAGCAAAGATCATTGGTGTCTGTGAATAGAGTTCAGGTCAAGGATCCAGCCCCAGGTGCAGAAATTAGGAGACCAAATATTTTCCATATTTGATGAGTGTGTGATAGGTATCCCTACCATTCTTTTGTTTTGTTTGTTTTTATTTACTTTTGCGTAGAACTGGAATGTAGGCCAGCAGTGTGGGAAAGGGGGGCCCTTGTAAGGGGATTCACCAGAGACAGAGTGGGGAGCAGACAGGGCAGATATACTGAAATACACTGCTGAGGGGAGCAGGCAGGTAGACAGGAGAGGTCTGCTGTGCCATGTGGGTTAAACCCTGGCAGGGGATAGAACTCAGGCCATAGCTGAGCCTTAACTCCTAGGCTTGTTGATAGACTAGGGAGAACATGTAAATGTTGGAATAGTTGGAATATAAATGTCTTAAAGATATTCCAATATCCAGAATATCAATACTGAATCTAGAGTTTACTTGCTATTGAGAAAGAGATATTCTGTAGCTATTATAAGTAAACTAATTATGTCTATTTATGGGACTTCTTGTTTTATATCTGCCTTATTTGGCAATGACTTAAGCCAAGGCTACAGTACATCTAAGACTGAGGCAACAAGAGCATCTTTTACTCAGGATAACATTTTAACTTCCCAGAGGATGTTTGTGTGTCCTGCACATGTCCTATACATTTTAAAAATAAGGAACTTTAAATAGAAAAATTACAAAGGTGGCAATGGTGATCATGATGTGTGATTATAATGCTCTGCTCTGGAAACTTACATAACATTAGAAAGCAATGTTTTCTTAAAAATTCATTTTAAAATAAAATAACAAAGGTGTTAAGATGCTTTATAATTATATGCATCATGTTAAAAATGAACTTACCAACAGAGAGTTATTTTTTCAGAATCAACTTTTGAAGAAACCTGCTTATTTAAAAAAAAAAAAACAGACAAACCATTTAAAGTGTACAATGAGCAGTTATCAACAAAATCTAATTAGAACATTTTCCTCACTTGCCCAAAACAAAACATAGTACCCATTAGAGTTATTCTCTATCTTCCCTCTTTGCAAACCATTAGCCCTGGGCAACTGATCATCTATTTTCTGTCACTGCAAATTTGTCTGTTTTGGAAATAATTATTCAAGTGGAATGAAAATGCAGCATGTTTCAAGGTTTACCTATGTTGCAGTATGCATCAGCATTTCACTTACTTTCCTATTAAATAACATATAATAATAATGGGAATATATATTTCATTTATCCATTCTTCAATTTACAAGTATTAGGGTTACTTCTACTTCCTGGCTATTGTGAATAATGCTGCTATGAATATTTATGTAAACTTTTTATATGGACATTTGTTTCAATTTTTTTGGATAAATACATAGAAATTAAATTGCTCAGTCACATCACAATTCTGTATTTAATATATTCTATGCTTAATTATTGAGGAATTGTCAAATTGTTTTCCAAAGCATATATATGCAATCCTACCAGCAATGTATGAAGGTACCAATTTCTCCATATTTTTTTCAGTATTCATTATTTTCTTTCTTTGTTTTAGCCATCCTAATGGTGATAAAGTAGTTTCTCGGGATTTTAGTTACAATTCTCTAAGATCTGGTGATGTTAATAATCTTTTCACATCCTTTGGCATTTGTATATTTTGTAATTTTTTTTTCTTTTGTTACTTGTGCTGTTGGAGTCATATCTAAGAAGCAACCACCTAAAATTACTGGTTACTTTTGAATTGTTGTTTCACAATTTAACCCTTAATCTTTTAGACTTAGATATTTTTTTCTTTTGCTGTGTGGTGAGGTCATCTTTACCAGCAGGTAAGGATCATTTTTCCAGTGTTTCAGGTCATAGAAGAGGAAACAGTATTCAGGAAGTTCATTTTTTTTTTTTTTCAATGACCAGTTATCTCCTACCAGTCACTAGCATTAAACTTGAGGAAAGAAGCAAGCAAGAAGCGTAAAACCTCATTTAGGAATTTTAAATTAGATAAAATATATTTCTCATTAATTCTTGATAGATTTTTAACCAATATCTAATATTTTGAATGACCATAAATGGAATTATTTCCAGAAAAAAAATCAGTCTTTTTCTCTCCAAATCAAGTTGTTGGATATTATTTTATATTTATTTTTTTAAGAGTCATTTTTTTATGTATACAAGATCAGGGTACAAGCCAGAGGTGTGGGGGGTGAGAGGGTTCACCGGAGACAGTGTGGGGAACAGAACAGTTGGATAGACTGAAGTACACGATTGAGGGGAGCAGCAGGTGAGGCAAGAGAGGTCTGCTGCCCATGTGGGTCACTCCCCTGGTGGGGATCAAATTCGTGCTGCAGTGGGTGCAGATGCTTCACAGTGCAGGGCTTAAACCCTCACACCACCAGGGAGGTTCCAGGATATTGTTGACTAATAGAGGGTTTCTCTCCAAGAGGAATATTGACTTACTTATTAACTGTATGAATTTGGACAAGGTCTATCAAGTAAGCTCCCCATTATTCATTTAACGTGTATTTTTCTTTCTAGGGCTTATACTCAACTCTCAGTGTTGGTTATAAAGATGTATAAACACATTTTGATTCTGAATTTATCAGCACTATGTGTAAGTGTTTGTATAAATGTACATACAAGCATGTTAATAACTTTGTGGAATTAGGCTTTTTTCTTTTCGGGCATATCAAACAAAAAAAAAAACCAAAACTTCATTAAATCCTCAATGTATTTGTTGCAAGATGTCTGATTATTTCTTTGAGGTGACATTCTCTAAATGTCATTCCTTAGTAGACTTATGTATATTTAACGTGGACCCAAATTTACTAGCAATTAAATGGAACATACAGGCTTGTGCTGAGCAGAAATATTAATGTAATAGAGTATTTTATAAACAGGGAGGTGAACTAGTTTAGTTTTGCCTTTAAAAAATGTAAGAAATCTAAATTTTATGTGCTTTCTATACTGAACAAAACTATTACAGTGTAAAATATGTGACCATTTAGCCCACCATTGCTGCCTATTTTTAAACATTCTGCATCGTTAGCTGCTCGCGGTGTAGATTTACAATAGAAGCAACTTTCAAATCTAATAGAAACGCATGGGACATACACATGGGACTGTTCAAATAATTGAAGTCCCTTCCACTTATGACTATCTTATTTGCCACTTTGTGCAAGCCTGACGATTGTACAAGCTGTGAAGAAGCCACTTGGATATGGTCTGGTGGTCCCTAAGCAATCATTTTAGTTTCCGTCACAGTAGACCTAGTTTATAGAGCACTAAGGACACTGTCCTCAAGAATATTAAGGAAGTAATTGCTCATACATGAGTTTTGAGTAATTCCTTCCCTTCTGTATATTTTCCATGCTCTTACACTGTGATTCTCAACATGGTTATCTCAGATATTAGGATATTTGTGGCCACAGGCTAAAGATGACCTCATTTATATAACAATTTGATGTTTGAAGCAGCAGTAGCTAGGGATGTCAGCTTCTTATATATGACCTAGATTAAGTGTTTCTTCTTGAAAGGAAGTTCTATTTATCTGATATGCCTGCAAATGTAGCCAAGTTAAAAATCTTAATAGTCAACGTTATTCTCACCTTGGCCAAATTCCTCTTTTTTGAAATCACTCATTTAATCTCTTATTGGAGAAGAGAATTTAAGTTTTTGAGGGCACTGTGCTTGCCATACATGGCTTACTCCCTTAGGAATCATTTCTAATGACCTTGCAGGTAAAATTTTACTAATAAAAATATTATTCTGTTTGAATAAGGAACACTAGAAAAGATAATTATGATGCATACCCACCTTCCTAGTCTTCTTTCTTTATTCCTTTTACTTTATTAAGTGTGTGCATCAGTGAGAAAGAGGGAGAATGAGATGAATACAGGTGAGTGAGCACATACTCTAAAATCTTTTTCTTGGGTAGAATTTAGTTCTCATGTCAGGCACTTTGGTTTGGAAAAAAAGACTCTGGTACCTTAATAATTAGTATGTAAATAATTATAAGATAATTATCTGTGTCCACCATTAGTATGTAAATAATTACCTGTGAGATTAAACTTTTCCATCCAATAAGAGAACTGTAATCCTCGAACACACAGATTTGCTCACCTTCAGATATTAGTTCAAAAATGAGAGGAAAAGAAAGATAAATAGAAGAATTAGACATTTGATCTTTGTAGGGATTTCCAAAAGGCTTTTTTACATATTTCAGTCAATATTAGTGAAACATAATCAGTGACTTAACATTACATATTATTTCAGTCATGGAGAAAGTTCTGTCTCAGATATATGTCTCTTAAAATACATTAGATGTGACGAACTAAGTTTATATCTTCAAACTTAGCAAGATTCGTTTTAAGAGTTCAAAGGGACACATCTAAAACCTGACTTTTTACCAACAACTGGAACACCTATTCATTTGCTCATACGTATGGTGAGACTCGCTGCATTCTTCAAAGACAAGTTCATAATCCAGTGAAGTATAAGCATTGTGTGGTTGGCTAACTCTAATTTTGCATTTTTTTCTGATGCTGAGTTAAGGCTTGCTTCTGTGTATCATCTCTCTTTTTTTCCTCATGTCTAATATTTAGAACATTTCAAATTGTCTGCATCTGCCTCTACAGTTGTTTTCTATCAAAGGTATTGAAATCCAGTGCCAGTTAGTCCCCCATTTAGGAATGAAGAGCCCCACCTACCTCTTTCGTGGTTTAAAATCTCTCCATGGTTTTCTCTGAAGCTTCTTAAAAAGATATATCTACATTCATTAGGTTTGCCTTTTCCCTTTAATTTGTTCCAGAAGTATCACAGTGTAATTTCTCCTGTGGCTTTAATTCTGCTGAAGTATAACTACATGGGGTTGTTGATGATCTCTGGGCACCAGCTCCTAAACATATTAGTGTCTTTGAAAAATTTGATCCTGTTGTTACTTTGAAGCTCTTTCCCCTTTAACTTTTCTTCTTAAACTTTTCTTCCTGGTTCTGAATGATTCATCTCAGATGCCTTCACAAGTTCACTTTTTAAAGAGTGGTTTAAAGACTGGTTTTCCAGCCATCATTTTTTCATATATTACACATATTTACTGAACAGTTTTATATGCTGTTGTGTGTAATTGTCCATATTCTTGAGCCTCACAAAAATATATCACTAATCCAAATCTCTCTCCTAACTTTTACAATTGCAATTTAACTGTTATATGAACTGTCTTCATTTCGAGTCTCATTATTTCCTACCTGTTCTACTACAGAAGTCATCTCCCCCATCTCTATGTCTAATCCATCTCCTCACTGTTGTGAGAGTAAACTGAAACAAAAATGAATCCTTATCCTTACCTAGTGAACGTTTTTTAGACTCCTTAGTTATTCAGTGAATAAAGTTCTCATGACTTGTTACTTCTCCAGTTTCACCAGTAACCACTTTCCATCTTATACTCACAGCTATAGTCCTAGAGAACTTGCTTGTTTCTTACCTCTGAACCCTATGCAGTTACTTCTGCCTGGAACCTACTTCCTGCTTTCTCTACCGTCTCTTCATTCAAATAACTACCTTCTATGCAGCTGAGAGAGTACACTCACTCTCCTTGTGTCTCTTTCTTCCCTAGCACTCATTTAAATTAAATATCGGTGGGTGCTTGGAATCCCAGTGCACTTTTATACCCTAGCGCTTATCACAATGTCGCCATTGTTCATGTTACCTGTCTCTCTCCCTCCCAACCATGACCAAGTTGACAAAGAACTGTTTTCTCCTGTCCTTTGTAAAAATGACTTCTGCAACTCAATTTAGGCCTGAACATCAGTGGACAATTTTTGAATTCCTGTTATCTAACAAGATCTATAATAGCTGCTGGGAATATATTGTTAAGTAAGGTAAAAACATACTGTCCCTTATGTAATTTACAAATAAGTAAACAATTTCATTATACCTTTTAAATGTTGTGCATTTATCCCTTATTCCAGTATGCTGCAGTCATTTTAAAATCTTGGTCTAGCTACAAACCATATTAGGCATCTTCCTATTGAGGTCCTGTACAGATCCGTTGCCTTGGGGAACTGGACATGCACTTCATGCTAACACTGATCTATTTTCATTGTCAAAATAAATCTATAAAGCCAAGTTATTTTCTTTTTAGATGTGAGTAAACAGAGCTTACTGAACTTAAATCTTGGGCTTGTTAGTGTTTCACACTCACAGCCCAAAAAGCTTTAATGAAACTAATCAAAAGACTCTGAACTCTTCCTTTATGGCACTGATAACAAATGATGAACAAGAAACAGTTGAACTCTGAGCTGCCAAAGCTGACGTCACAGATCTCCTTTTGCGACGTCATACATTTAGTAGACATGCCTATCAGCATCCCTAGTGGCAGCCCGTCTGTCATCATGCCATCCAGGAGGACATTCCAAAGAGCTCACTAAACACCTTGCAAAAATTAGTGTCCACCTTCACCTTATCCACAGCACTGCATTTCTTTATAACTCCAGCACTCTCATCAAATGAGGACATGGTCTAATATTAGGCCTCATAAATTTGTGTTGAATGAGTGATGGACTTCCCTCGTCTTTCTGTTACATCCATTAATAACTTGCTGCTGTATGAATGCTTAGTACAAATACTCTGTAAGTCTCGATGTGCTACTTCAGTGACAGTGTGAATATAAAACAAATGCACTCTTCAGAGATTGGATGGTTCCCTCCCATAAAATATACATAGTTGTGTAGCTGTTTTAATCAACATACTGCTGGCTCAGAGCACACATCCCCCAACCAGTAGTTATAATGAAGCACTTAGTGGCAAGTAAGTGGAACTGAACCCAACTTTGCTAAGCCTTCTTTCCTCTTTAGAGAAAAGGGGTGTCAGTCAGCCTTGCCTTGGACTGTGGTCTGAAGAGGAGCGCTCATAAAAGAAAGAATTATACCTAAAATGAGACTGAGGAGATCAGCTCCTCAGAATTGGACATTGTTACAGTTCTAAGTCCAGTTTTTCACTACCTGCTTGATTGTGCCATCAGTAGGAATGATGGGAAGAGTGTTTTTTAAAATAACAGATTATTTACAACATATTCTTGACAGTTTTTCCCCATGAGGGTTAATAGCTTCTCGTTTTTAAAAAAAAAAAAAATGAGTCATACAACTCTTGAACATAAAGCTATCTTCTTTTTTTTTAACTTTCATAGGCGGATGTGACAGTATCAATACAAATGACTCTTAGTAATTGTTAAGTTGTAATTTTAGAAATAGAAATAAAAAATGCATTCCCAGTGAGCCTATGTTTCAAAAGAAAAATTTAGCATCAACTCTGTTAAACCATCTGGTATTCAAATCACTTTGAAAAAAATGCTCATAGTAGTGTGAATTCTCCTAGGACAAGGCTGGTGAGGAACAGGAGACTGAATTGAACAACCCTGAAGAAAATAAAATCCCTTTTGGCATTACCTCTCTCTGTGTGATCTCCATCAGTAACCCAATTTTTATCTGATCTTGATCAGAAGGACATAATTTGTAGAAGAAATTTCAAAATGAAACATTTAGTTAATGTTTTTACCATGCTAGCTCTAAAGAAGACTGAATTCTCCCTTTCAATCTAATCAACTACTGATTATTCTAAAACTCAAAAACAGAACAATGGCTGAGCCCTTTGTCTTCTCCAGCCTGCTTTCCTAAGAGCCCTAGCCATTGAGGCTGGTACAGGGCACAGTTTTAAAACCTGACTCATACTGTGTTTAGTGTGTCTTACAAAAGGCAGCTTTAGCAATGTAATTAGATACTAAAAATGTCAATTACAACTGAAATTTTAAAAATCACCCTTACATGTAGTTTAATCTCTGTTTGACCATTTTGAAGTAGTACACAAATAGAAACATAGAAAATGCATCTATAGCTGTGCTGCTTAGTTAGGACAAAGGGTTCTTACGTAATAAATTGATAGAGACTTGTTGGCTCCCTGGAGTTCATACAATCATAAATACAGAAGAACTGTATCACTTTTATTTATCATTTGAGTTACAATACCCACTACTGTAGTACCCATTGGACATGTCCTCCACTAGGAAACTGAAACACAGGTTACAGTTCATGAGGTTTCATCATGGGCAGATTTATACAGAAACTAACCTCTTTGAATGGTTTCTTTGCAGTTGCCTGAGGAAGGAATAGGTGCTAGAAACAGGGAGAATTGTTGGTGAATTAATTCCTTCAGTGTTTGCTGATTGGTGAGGGCCACATAGAAATAATTACAGGAAGATAATTGTGAAAATGCCTTTCAGTTTTCAATTTTTATCTTCAATTTTTAAAAATAAATATCCAGACTTGTTTTTTTCTTGTGGAATATGTAATATCTTCATATTCCTTGGCTTTACACTGCTGATTTGGAAGCAGTTGCATCATTGTTTTTCCTACTCAAGGAAGAATTTATATATAGAATTGATCATTATCTAATGTGTGTGATATTTTAAACTGGTGATTTATTTAGGGGGTATATTTTTAGTGTAAAAACTGCAATGTTGTATTATGATACCTCCTCTGAAATAGACTTTAAAATGTGTATGTTCTAGGGACTGAAGTGTAGAAAATAACATTAGAGAAGCTCAGCTAGTGGTTAACCATATCCATGCATTCATTCATTAGTTCATCAACATTTATCAAGGGTCTACTATGTATTCTAATAACACTGCCTCAAACATCCTCTCTGTCCCAGGAATGGCAGGTATTTGCAGTAAAAAGTTCATAAAGTATAGTCTGTTTCTTAAGGAGCAAAGACCTGTGGGAAGTAGGGGTGATTAATTATCAACTGATTAGGTCAGGGAAAAGCCCCCACAGTTAGGTGGCCATGGTCCCCATTACTATTAGACTGAATTACTTTTATTCAAATATTTGGGCACAGATTACAGTTAACATCAGTGTTGTTTGGGGATGGTAACAAAAGACAGTAGAAGAGATGTTCTGAAAAGAATGGGGATAGATACCATGCTAACCTTAGCTTTTTTCTCCATGAAATGTTTACAGTGTCTTCAAAGATAATTGTCCACTCAAGTTCACAAAGCTCACTCATAGGTCTTACATCATTTACCTGTATCTTTATATCTGTCTGTCTGTCTCTGCATGGCTGCTCAGGCCTTTAAGAGTAAGTGTGCCAAGAGATAAGGTGTGGAAGATACCAATCTCTTATGTCATTTTTCATTAGGGAGAGGCAAGATTGCAAAAGAGTTGTTTTTTGTTTTTGTTTGTTTTAAGTCCTCTTTAAAATGTCCCTGTCTGCCTAGCTACCATGCCAATATACTTAGTGATATTTTTGGAACCACTTTATATTCCAAATATAAACTACTATCAGTGGTGATGGGACTTTCAGAGTGTATACACGTTACATATATAATGTATTAATGCATTGATTTTCTGATTTGCACTGTGGAGAAATACACACAATTTATTTTGCCACTCAGTAACTGCCCTTTGGTTATCTCCCCTAAAGAGTATATTTTACAATCCACTGCTAATTGGGGAAAGGATTATTTTATTAACTGCGATTTACCTGTTGCTTTCAATGGTGTTGCACATTACTAGAAGATTTTTTCTTATAATGTATTAATTATGTAATATATGTGTACTCTATGTATTATATATTTATAGAAATAGCTATAATCCTGATTTTCTTAAGCTAACTAGGATAACTCTCATTTCTTTACTTTTGTAGTGTGTATGTGATTGTATATGTATGTGTGTTAAAATAACATCTTCACGCATTACAAGTTTCAGAAGGATAAAATTTCAAGGCCTATTCCCTCTAAAGCTTTTAGGTGGGAGAAGATGAGAAACTGGGCAAAGGGGAAATTTTCATCTTACTGCAGAGTATCACACAATTAGGTACTTGATGAGGGATTTTATGTCTTCTACTAAAATAGTCAGCGGTGGACATTTTCAGAGATAGGATATTGGACTGATCAGATCATTGGTCAGTTCTGTGGTAATTTCTGTTTTCCTAAAGAGGACAATGTTTGCTGGGCTTGGATACATGTTAGAAACTAGAGGACAGACCATTCTTCATTATTTAGGCTTCTTCTATTTAAGATTTATTTTTATTTATGTATAAAAAAACTGGGGTATAGGCCAGAGGTGTGGGAGGTGAGAGGATTCACCAGAGAAAGAGAACACTACTGAAGGGGGAAAACAGGAAAGGTCTGTTGCACCACGTGGGTCAGCTCCCTGGTTGGGGATTGAGTTCATGCCTTGGTGGCTGGTGACAATATGATAGGCTGAGACTTTAACCCCTGCACCACCAGGGAGGCCCTAGTTAGGCTCTTGAACCATACTTAGTAGAAACAACCATACTACAAGATTTCTTATTTGTCAAAATGTTTCTTCTTCAAGTTTGTGGTAAGGGATTAATCATGTGAGAAGTTTGTAGTATACTACATGAATAAAAACATTATAAAACTCTATGAACATTTGAGTTCTTTCTATGTTATACAGAAAGGAAAGCTTTATAGAGTTGTGGTTTTCATCACACTTCAGAAAGCCCATTTGCATATCTCAGCTCTCCCCACTCAGGTTGGCTTCTTAACACACAGCACAATGCTAGGGAAAGGACAATTTTACAAGTGGCTTCTCACCATAAAAAAGGACACACTAAAGAAAAAGAAAACTTTAAAAATATGTAACTTATAACAAATCTGCAAGTCGCACCCAAAATACTACCTTTGTAAATTAATGACTCAGCATAGTTTAAAATCTTTGAGTTTGCCCATTATGAATGAGTTTGCCAATGAAGAAAACTTTGTTAATGTGAAATATTAAGAAAAAATGGATTTAGTATTAAACTTTAAAACACTTTCATGAATTTTAAGCTCCTTCTAGAAGGTGGCCCAAGTATTTTCTAAGTAAAGTTGCATGAGCAAAAAATTCAGTTTGTTAATACCTTTAAAGGAGGGTTTTATTTTTCATGACACGGACTGTTTAAGACCAGATTCGTGTTCAGTAACAAGGCAGTCATTTAACTAACTTCCAACAAGACCTTCACAAAGATGAAAAAACCTCTGACTGGTAGAATCATTAGACAAAAGAAAATGTACATTCTGTCCAGTACCAAAATAGTAGTTAGTCACAATTTCCAACATGAAGTATAATTGGATTTAGTCTCAATAAAAAAACAGCATTCATATACATGTATATATGATTTTAATTTATAGTCAATCATATAAATATTTACCTTTTTGTAGTTTCAACAGGAGACATCCATAATTTTCCTATTAAGTCCATTTTAGGAGTAAAACCAAATTAGCAGCTTGAATTTGGAAGAGAGATATTTAATATCTCTAGAATTATGGTTACCAAAATATGTAAATTACATTACTTTCTTTGAAAAGGACTTGAGAAGCTCTTAGATGAAAGATTATTTTGCTTGTAATTTCACTTGAATCGTCAATAGGAGATTAGCTGTCCTAAATTCCCTGAGTGTCTTGGTGCAAGTTTTCCCTTGGTTCTCGCCCTTTACCAAAGGGGCAAAGGGAAAGAGAAAGGGTAAGGAAAAGAGGGTAGACAGCGAGAGGGAGAAAGAAATCGAATCTATGAAAAGACAACAATTCCAGGTGCACCTCAGTGGTCTAAACAGCATTCAGTACAGGGTATTAACATGGGCTTGAATAATTCAAAATTTCAAACCACAGGAAGAGGCTTTCCAGTGGGAGGAAAAGTCACCATAATTAAAGCTTCCCTGGCACATGGAGGCAGCTGTATCCTCCAACAGACTGAGAAAATTGGACATGGCCTAATAGCCTAAGAGAACAGAGATGCTGTGGTGCAGCATTGTTTGAGAAGTGTTAGGTTTATTTTGGTGTTCACCAATTATAAAGTCAATTCTCTAGATACCAGCTTCTTTTACATATTAATGGCCTAACCCTTGGCATATGGCAAGAATGCAGAATTCAACTGTGAGACTGCTTGAAAAAGGAATAGTAAGTTCAAATATGCCAGTAACCACATATTACCTTTTTAAAAGGTAGTTCTCAAAATAAACAAAAGGTACATTTTATATCAATATGAAATTCATTCTAGGAAGAATGTTTTATCACTTAATATCTCCACATGAGGTACTTAGGGGTTTCAAAACATTTTATACATATCCAAGTACTCATACAGTTTCTGAATATATTAAGTTTTAAAAATAATGAGTTCTGTATATTATATAATGATTTCTGTATAACATATATATAGCTCCCCATAACAAAAATAAAGTCCTACCTCAACTCACTCCTTTAAAGCATTCAAAAATCTTGAATTTAATTTATTCCAGTGCCAAGACTAATCAGCACCTTGAGTATTTTTTTTTTTTTTTTTTTTTGTAGAAGGTGCTTATTTTTCCCCTCTAGTGCATTTCCTACTTGCAATTTCCTGTCATTTCCCAGTGTCTTCAGCAAGAAAGCTAATTGTCAGGGGTTGAATGTAGCAAGGGGCCTATCTTAAATAAACAATTCGGTGTTTTCCTGGGGGCTTGCCAGACAGAGAAATGCTAAAACATATTGTGGTGTTCCCTTGGGGACTTCACACCATGCCTGGGCTATGAAGGTGTGGGGGAAGGGGTTAGAAAGAGGATAATAGTAATAGTTTCTACTTCCTCTTTTTAGCAGAGTTAAAAGCTCTCCTCTCTCTGCATTTGATTTTCCACTCCCCCAATATCCAGCACAACCCTGCAATGGTGAGCTGTGTTCTAGGTGGCCACAGAGGATTGGAAAATAGAAATGGAAAGCAAAGACTCAGAAGTCTACAATTCCAGGGAGAAAAGAAATTTATTTTTATCAAGTTATTTAAAAGCTGGCCAGAAACTTCTGTGGCCTTTGGAAGTAGCTCTTCACTACTTTCAGGACAATTGTTAAAAGGTTCATGATAAATCTGCATTATACAAAACTATCATTCTAAGAATTACGCCAGCATTGTAGGGTCACATTGCAAGCCTTGTAAAGTATAACACATTTTAAATCAGGTATTTAATTAAGGGATCATGTTCCCCTTTTAGTACTTGTGTAAGTTTTCCTTCTGACTAAAGCTGCTATCAGGTAAAAGAGATAAATTGGAAGACCTGGTATATTATTTGGGAAAGTGGTCAGCCATATCCTAGCATAAATTTGTTTCTTATTCTGAGTAGGCAAATTAAGTATCTTAACTTTCAATTTTATGCTGAAAATCTATTCCCAGTAAGAACTTTGCCATACTTATAAAGCAATTGTCTTACTTTAAGAAGCAGAAATGAGCAACTTTAACACATGCCACAAACCCATGCAGCTGAAACACACTTGCAGATTGCATAGCCAGTCTAATAATGATTGGACATTTTATGATTTTATTACTTACCAGTTTTTAGGATTCTTAAAGGCTTTGTCTACAGTTGAAGGCACCAGACTGATTGTAATACTGAATTGTGAATAAAAGTGCAGATGATCATACAAGTTAGAATTGGTTCTCTGAAGACTCATCTAAAAGGGAAGCCATAGAGTGCAATATTTACTACTTTCTAAACACCACACTATGTATGGCACTTCTAAACATAATTATAATGAAATAAACTTTAAATGTATCGTTTACCATGAAAAAGACAGAAAATGTAGGCAGAAAAGATTTACCATTTAAACATTCAGAAGAAGCAGTAGCAATCAAATTTGTGACTAGATTGAGTCCAATTTTGAATCCTGTTTTACCCACTGGATTTGGGTAATGTTACCAGACCCCGATTCTCCTTCTTGATAATGTGTCCTGTCTGGGGAAAAGGAATCGCAGCCTGTGGCTAGAGCTCTCATCTTACTGAAATGCTGTGATGCTAAAGCAGGGTCTCCTATCAGGCTCAGCTCACCATACCCCTCCAAAATCTCTAACATCCTTGGCTGTCTAATCCTGAGTTATATCATCACCCTATCAAGCAATAGCACATCACATCAAGCTTAGGGTTACCCTCCCTTCCCTAAGATGGCCTCTGCTTGGGTGACTTCCTGTTCTCACACTTCTTCATGGTCCAGTCACCTTGAGGACTGATTCTCTTTCCCACATTCTTCCAGTTTTCTTTCCCTCTGTTTAGAAGAAATACTTTTTCCCAACTTCCTCCTTGCTCTCTTTCTCTCTCCACTCACACACACAAACCCACACATAGAAAGACAAGCACAGTCAGCCTCCCTTGCCCCAGACACACAAGTAACACACAAACATACATAGAATCATTCTCACAGAGGCACTAAGCACACATACATAAACACAAACATGCTCACAGATGTGCACATCTTTATCCTGGAAAACTACTACTCTCTTCATGCATGACTTACTTACATACCATGGATTCTCTTAGATCTGGTGGGCTGGTTTGACTGCTTTCTGTATTCTTTTCTAGTTCCTGGGCCAAGTACTACTATCCATTCTGAATTATGATCGTTTGCCCTCTCTTGTTCTGTGTAGGAACTCTTCCCTATCTATTCCTTAAGTTACCTGAGGTGAGGGGCCTGAACTTATTCATAATGGTATTCTTAGCACTTGCTCTAATGTCTGCTACATAGCAACTTCCCAGTAAATATTTATTGAATGAATGAGCAAACTCTTCGAAGTCAGCTTGTCCGAACTCTGTCCCAAATTCTAAAAGGTAGTCTCCCCACTCCCACCAGGCCATGTTTTCACCACAGGAGATATATTCTATTTCTGGTTCTCCCATTCTGCCTTATCCATTCTGGTTAAGTCCTATTGTACTGGTGCATGTCCTGACGATAATCAGGGACTTCTCAGAAAGTAATAAAATGAGGACAGTCCTCAGGAGCTAATAGAAATATGGAAGTTTCCCAGAATGGAGAACACCCCTTTGTGTGTTCTCATCATTTAAATATCACTGCAATTGCAACAAAAATCTGGGACAGCTTTGTTACACTCCATCACCTCATAGTCTACATTTAGAAACTTGTATAACACACAAAACATAGATTCCACCTATTTTTACCTAAATAGAAAGAGCAGGTTACAGATAAAGTTGAAATTATGCTTCTATTACAGAACTGCATAATGCAATTTGCTGTTCCTTATTCTTTCTTGTACCATGTTAAGAACAGTACTACTTATAAGCCTTTCCTGAAGCAGTATATTCAAATTTTAGTATCATAATACCACCCTTATTGCTTTCAATTCAACATTGATAAACATGTAAGTAAGCACACTTATCTACAGAGTGACATAAGAGCTGATTTTTCCAAATATGTATTTGGAATAATCTGCAGCTTTAGATGTTTAAGTAGCTCCAGAATTATTTGACTAGTTATTAGCTATGGTGCATGGGTGAAATGATGGTGGGAACTCCCTGGAGATTACAAATGATGTCAAATACAATTAAATAAATCTAATAGAAAAAGAAAGAAATAGATTGTTTCTTGTCATTAATGTTTGTCTGGCATTGGTTAGCAATTCTATAGCACATAGTCTTTGTCTAACTAGAATTGTTCTGTTAAAGCAGAAACAGAATGGAAAAAGAACTCTTCCTGTTGAAGTGTTTGATTCTTGATTAATCTTTGGGGTTTTATTACTGAGTACTGAATTACTAATAAACTGATCTTGTTAGTTGCGTTCTGTCATTTGCTATAGGGACACATACTATTGGTTTTCAAACCAATCTACATGTGTGCATGAAATTTTACGTGAAGAAAAATGAATATTTTCCTAGTCTCCATCTTTTTTAGTTCATATAGTGGTTCTTACCTCTGTCCATTTCATCTTGACCGTAACAGTATGCTTTCTCTACCCTCCCTGCCATCAGCCTTCAGGCTTTCCAGTAGAAATTGGTTATTTGGTCAACTGAATATTTTGCTTAAGTTGATGAACAATTAAAAGATTGGCAATTTAATAGTTGATGGACTCACACTTTATTGGATTTTTCAAAAATGTTAAAATATCAGTTTTTGATAAATTTTATTCAAGAAAGTGCTGCATTGCTAAACTTACCTCAATTTTTCATTTTACTGTACATTACTTTTATCAAGAAGAATTTTTTCTACTTATTTGACACACACCTTCTAAGACTTGAATTTGTAAGCAAAATTATAAAGAAATGCAGCCCTTAAAATAGAAAAATTAGTAATAATGGCAAAAGAAAGAATAATGCTTATATTGCCTACATTCTATTTCAAGAAATAGAAGAAATGAACAGCATGGATTTCTATTGATTTTGACATTTATTTTTATTACAGCATGGTGTTCATTTATGGAGCTATATAAATCTCATAAGAATAATTGAGGAGCATGTGTAAACCTGCTCCCTTGCCCCTTTTGGGTCTCCTCCCTCATGACTTGACCTGAATGTGGGGAAGCAGCTGTCAGTCATGGGTGGCTGTGTTTAATCATCTGTTATTTCTCACTCTAACCTGCTCCCTCCAAGCTCTCCCAGGTGGCCTGTACCAAAAGTAAGAAATGAGAGCCTCAGTATTCTCTTGTCAGTGATGATTAGGTGATCTTTTTATGTTTGAAGTATTTTTAAATATACTTTATATTTAAAGTGATCAGTGATGATTAGGTGATCTTTTTATGTTTGAGGTATTTTTAAATGTACTTTACAACATCAAAGCACATTAAAAAATTTGTCATCCTTTGGTTCCTTTTTAATTAAACTGTAACCTGGACAAGGCAAACTTTCATGAGCACATTTTTGTTTAAGATGGAATATAAGAATAAACCTTTGGAGCTACCCTTTTGAAACATACTTGAAACTGCATATGGCTTTTCCTAAAGTCATTGAAATGTTAACAATGTACACAAGCATGGACCAGTTTACAGTGAATTCCTTTATCAGAAACTGTTCCCTACTTTCCTTTGCCTCTGAAATACTTTGTGCAACAAATTTCTTAACCTAGGAATGTATCTGTTTTTTCATCAGATAGAAATGATAAAATTGCTACACTGACAAAGAAGGGGGCAAAAATTGAGATTTCCATTTGTACAGACTGGGTTTTATTTTTGTTACTCTGATGTTTGTGTAACTACTGTCACAAGCAGCCATGTATTTCCTATTGTAAAGAAACAAAAGGAACATAGTGTGTTTTTCCCTTTTACCCAGTCCTGCTTTTTTATTCAATTATTTTTACTTATTGGCAGGCTGTATCTTATGGATACTGTAACACCTCTGAGCCGCAGAATTTTAAAAGAAATCAAATCAAGAATTAAAAGAAAAACTACAGTAATGTATCATCCGTATTAAGTGTATAAATGACTGCAAGTATTTGAAACTTCAAGATTAAAAACTATGAATCTTACCAGTTTCCTTATATCTTTCTGTTGGTTCTAAAACAATACAAACAAAATACCTAAATGGTTTGGCTATAGACTTTCCCTTGATGTAAAGGAAAAATAAAGCTGAAGAGAGGGTAAAGCTAAAATAGTTTACGTTGGTTTTCATTCTTTGTCAAATGCTCCCTTGCCTTCATATGGCAATTCCTTCACTGGAGATTTATCCTTATACAAAGAATCATCATGTATTCCAACCATCCATACTCATTCCATACTGAATGTTATTCCATTCATTATTTCTTTACATACACAGGTATATAGAAAGAGCAAGTACTTCTCAAAGGTAAGCTAAGTGCATCAAGTAGGAAAAAGGGAAGAAAAGCATGTACTAGGAAAATAGACCTTTTTGTGTCCATTAGGACCCAATATTAGCTGTAGAAATTGTCCTATATTTTGTGAAATTTGGGCTATAAAAACTTGAAACTTGAAAATACAGTGCTGATGTCATTTAATGTGTTATGCCTGGAAATTTTCAACAGTCTCTGAGATTTTTTTCCCCCTTTCTACTCACAGAGCTTTTAGCCATGGCAGATCATGGGCTAATTTACCCAAATGGAATTTGTACTAGTACAAAAAGAGTGCTTTTTGATCTGTAATAGCTAGTCAGAAGAGTGTCCCTCTTTTACATAAAAGCGGGAGTTACCCATTGATTAAGATGGACCTGAACACTTATTCTCTCACTATGCTAATATTGAAATGTTAGTTAGTTCATCCAATAAATAGATTAGAATACTATGTGCATGGACTATGAAATATTAAAGCCCATTCCAAGCAAGGTATTATTAGCATGACCTATATAACAGTGTACCATAGCAAGGTTAAGGAAATGAGGACCTAGTAGGTCTCAGTTCTAATCTTAGCTCTGTCAGTTTGGAGATGTATTGTTTTCATACAGTCACTTAATTCCTTTAATATTAGAATAAAGCTAAAATAGACATGATAAAATATCACTAGTTTCCTTACCTTACCTTCTATATTTGCCACATTTGCTTTCTTTTTGACTACCTCTTCAACCCTATGAAATCTGAGTAGCCAATAAACAGATCCCAGAAGATGCTTTTCAGATGTTTATGGGATTATACCAGTGACCCCAGAGCAAGGGGGATCTGAAAACAAGAATGGTGCCCAAGATGAGTTTCCATTAAAGTTGAGAATTGATCACAGGACTTTTCTATAATTTTGATCACAATTTATTGATTTCTTTATTGATCACAATCTATAAATATAGTCTTTGGACCAAAGACCTGCCATCCATTTGTATGTATATGTGTTGTGTTTTTGTTGTTGTTGTTATTTTTTGTTTTGGGGTTTTTTTTTTTGTTTTTTTTTTTTTTGGTGCAAGTCCTTGACCATTCCACTTTACAAATGGTTGGAAAATAATCAAAAGAAAAATAATATATCACAGCATACAAAAACTATATAAAATTCAAATTCAAATTTCAATGTCCATAAATGAAGTTTGATCATAGCATACCCACACTTGTTCATTTATATGCTGCCTGTGGCTTCTTTCATGCTACATTGACAAAGTTCAATAGTTGCTACAGAGAATATCCTCATCCTGTTGCAAAACCTAAAATACTGCCTGGCTTATTCTCTAGAAAAATCCTCGCTCTGGTCGTCATGTTCTCCTTTATAGCCATCTACTCACTAAAGCCTTATCTTCGTGCGAATCAATTAAATCTCTTCTTTTCAGTTTCTGCACAAGTATTAGAAGCATAAAATATCTGCAAGAGGGTAGAAGGTAAAGTAATTAATATAGAGAGCTCATAGGAGAGTGCTTGGCACAAAGAGACAATGTTAGCTATTACTGTTATTTTCATTTGCCTTTATTGACTTAACGAATATACATTATGCTCTTATTATGTGTGGTTGTGTAGTTAGGGAACTATTAAATGCTAAGGGACATGAAAATAACTCTGACACAGTACCATACTTCCCAAAGAGCATTGCCAAAGAACATATATTCTAACACATATTTTTATTAAAGTTGTATTTTTTATTGACTTGGGCTAATAACACTGTATATGATTTAGGAGTAAAGGTGCTCTTGCCTCTATCCCACTTGTGGTAAGTCTATGAATGTATCTCTACCCACTTAGTTCACTCTACATTGGTCATGTTACAGGGCAACCCTAATATAAAATGGGTTCCCCTCACTGGGTCCTCCACCCGGGTGTTCAGAAGACTTTTAAAAAGTCCCAACTTCAGGTACACGTGACAAAAGTTATTAACAGGTTTTATTTTATGAAAGAAGGGGAATAAAATAGTAATAATACCAAGGAAAAGAGAGGGCTACAAATCCGCAAATATCCTACCAGATCTTCTAAGCAATGGCGCATTGAGAGCTGACTCTGAGTCAAGTGAGATGGCTCCAAAGGAAAAGAGAAGGCTTCCCAGGAAGAGAGATGACTCCCAAAGGAAGAGCGAGCCCAAGGCTCACCTCTGGTTTTATAGCCAGCCTGGCTGCTTAACTCTACCCTCAGGTCCCAGCAATCCACTCTTTGATAACCATATCGGATTTGTGGTTCTGGAACACTGGTGGTCTGGAATGGGGTTTGGAGTCCACACACCCATCTGTGTAATCCATTCAGGACTACCTTTCCCCCTAACAATTCCCCCCTTTCACTTTTTGTCACCATTTCTATGGTGATGAAGGTCAAATGTGTGGATGCTGGAGTGCAGCCTTAGAGGATGATTCTGGTCCCTGCACCTGAAATGTTCTTCCCATTAATATCTAAGTCTCTTGCTCCTTTACCTCATTCAGTCCTTTGGGAGGTTTCAAATGTTATCTCAGAAATTACACTGGCAAACCATGCTACCAAAGGATTCCATTTTTGGGGACCATATTGATCCTTGGTTGAAGGCTGGGCTCAGGCTGACACCCTCCTGAGATATAGCTATAACTACTATGGGATTGAGATAAGAATGGTGCTGAAAGACTTTGATTTTCTGTGCTAGCTTTATTAATACCTTTTTCACATCTTGCTTCACATCCTCAACATCTGATGCAAAATTAGAAAGGCTATATCTTAGATAATAGGTCTTGCTCTCCCAAGCTTAAAAGCAGGTATGACAGGAATCCCAGGGTATTGTTTCAAAGTTAGGTCTTGTCTGGTTAGAGAGGATTGAAAAAAATCTTGGGTATTCCACTGATCTACTCTAAAAGGATAAAATAAGATTACACAATTCCAAAGTGATTAGCCAGTAATAGAACTGCTTACTTAAAGAAAAATGACACTCCTCAGAGTGAGAAAACAGAGTCCAAAACCTCTACAACATGCCAGGCATCACATTCAGTATTCAACAATTACTCTATGTGTAAAGAAACAGGAAAATGTGTTTATAGTAAAGAGAAAAGGGCCAGTAGGAATGAACTCCTGGATGTAGGAGTTAGCAAAGACTTTAAGAAATTATAATAAATATGTTCAAATTTTTTAAATAACTTTAAAGAAGTATTAGCATTAAGATCCACTCCAGATATGGTTTATTTGATGGAGTAAGGTCTTCCCATAGGCAGGTGGAAATCAGATGGAGTGTAGAAAATATAGGATCCTTTTTAAAAAGGAGAGGAGAGAATTCTTCCTCTGAGATGAGAGAAGAGAAAAATGAATAAAGATTTACCTTGTGATGAATATTCAGTTTAAGGCAACAAAACAGCACTAATTGGGACCTCATACTGAATGGATTCAATCAATCTTATATAGAGAAGGCAAGATTATTTCAACAATGCAAAATTTAATGAGACTGAAAATTATTTAGAATACAGCTATAGGAAAAGAGATGAGTCAGCAATATGTTCATTAGATTTTTGTTTTAATTTTGGAATTAATTTTTTAATATAAACTACATATTTTAGTTAAACCTCCCCAAGACCTGGGTTGATTATAACTTTTCTGTTTATCCAGGCTAGGGCTGGGTGATTATATTAAGAATTCTGATTCCTACTCTGTACTTTGCCAGTTCATCTACTAATTTATTCTCTATACATAAGCTCGCTTATTTGTTACAAGAGCTTTAAAAATTGTAGGACCAATAAAGGGCAGACACAACTGGTAAGAGAGAAAGGAGTTCAGGGAGCAGGCATGGTGAGACAGCCTCCTTGATCAACTGAAAAACAGGCCTGGATAGGATAAATAAGTAAAGACAACATCAAGCAAGCCAGGTTTTAATTACCATAAAGAAGGACTTTTAAAAAGTAGACCTGTTCAAGCAGACTTCTAATTGCATTAACTCATAGGAATATTCAGGCAAAGACAGAGATCATGATGTCTTTGTGATCCTTTAGAGAAATTTCTATAGTGAATTGTATTGAGTAATGGTCAATTAGAGTCTCTTATTTGGACTTATAAATAACCAGACTGTAATATAAGTCACGAATAGGAACATGATTTGTATGTAGAAGTCAGGGTCAGTCCTAAGGTGTGTCTCACCAGGGGTGGGGCACAGGGGAGTTTTAATGGATCAAGCTGGGAAGAGACCTTGTGGAGTCTCCAAGCCAAAAACTGTAGTGCAAAAACAGTGTCTTAACTTCTAGCAATCACAGATGACATGATGATCTTCCTGCTTATGTCCTAATCATTGATAAGGAGAGAACAAAATGTTGCTATTCTTCTTAGTTCTCCATAAGGAGAAATCAGTGAGTGGACTTTCTGATAAGGAGTTCTCAGTCTGCTGAGTTGGGCTGCTTACTTTTCACCTAGCAGTCTCAACAAAGTAGTTGGAGACAACGTAGAATCTGTTTGACTCAAAACAAGTTCCATCCTTTTTATCCTAAGATTCTGTAGTGAACTTCTAGTTAGGCTGCTTGGTGCTTTTTTCTTTAAATGCAACATCTCAACTAAATACACTAATTTTAGTTTTCCAATCTCCACTTCCTTTGTGATCATTGTTAATTCTTAACTCATTCTTGGTAAGCTAGTTTCATTGTCGGTTATATGAAACACTTATTTTTCTTATAATGAGCATAAGTTTCCCAACTTAATATCTAAGCATAAAATTGTTGTAATAGAATTGTAGACTTAAAAATTTAGAGCTGGAGCAAGCTTAAAAGTCACAGACTCCAACCTTTTGCAGGAGAGGCCCAGAAAGGCCGAGTGAGATGCCCAGTCTCAAACAGCATAGGACTTCCTTAGATCCCCTTCCAGGCTGTCTACTGTCGATGTGACCTCCTGCCTATTTAAGTTGATTTAAATGAGTATCTCTGCAATGTTTTTATTTCAATATCTAATTTGCTTCAGGATCATGTTGGATGACCAGACACATGTATTAAATTGAACCAGAATGAAATTTTATAATGCATTCTAGAAATGCAATTTATTTTAGCAGTTCCCTCTTAACACAAAGTCTAAAGATTTTAAAATAGATTTAAAAAAGGTTTCTTATATTTTCACTGAGATGAAAATCAATAAAATCATAATGCTTTCAAGTAATGGTGTAGATAGAATGTTTTCATTTGCAATAAACTAATTAAATTACTGATTTTATCATTATAACTTGGCTTATATTAGTGAAATTGGCAGTCTGCCTCATTAAGTTACATTTGAAAAGTGCATCTTTTTTTTTCTGGTTTACTAAGTTAAAATATAAGAATCCTTAGCATCATGTCAGCCTCTCCTGACATTGTCCACAGACCACACTGGTGCCAGACTGCTGTGGTGCCACCACAGCTAACCGGATTAGAACTCAAAAGCTAAACAGTATCTGGTGGTGCTAGATCAATATTAGAACTAGAAGGGGCAATTTAAGTATGAGCCCAATATCTTCTCCTTCCCTTGCCTGACCATGTGGACATAGGGACTGATAGCTGGGTAAATGTTAAGTCCATTATCAAGCCAGTGAAAGATTATACGACAGTCTGTGAGTCACTCTAACCCTCTGGGTCTTGGTTTTGTCATCTGTAAACTAAGGGAATTGGACTCTGATCTCCAAGAATCTTCCAGTCCAAAATTATATTAATGAACCTACAATAGCCCCTGGGGTGTACTGATAACCAGAAATTATATGGGCAGCCACCAAACAGCACACATAGCTAAATGGACTCTCATATATTTCATTATTATTTAATCTCCTTCTTTCTAAGGTTTCCAGTCATGCTCCAATCAGTGGAGAAAATTGAGTATGTTGGCAATAAGCACAGGATGCCATATGGTGGGATTGAAGGGGAATATGACTGTTACTTTCTAAAAACACTGAGTGCAATGGTTCTTCAAATTTTATGGCTTAATCCTTTGGGAATCTGAAAAACTTGTAAACCTATCCTCAGAAATCACTCTAGTTGAACATCACATTACTACTCAAATTTTGCTTTAACTTCAGAATACTCATGAACATCTCTAGAACCACCTTTGTCTCTCTTACTTTTGAAATGACGGACATATATGTGACATACCTATAAAGTTAGTACCATGATGTGATAGGAAAGAAGAGGTTTGGAATTAGACCTTTGAACTTTGTTACACAGAACTGTGAGATTCTAGGCAATATGAATGATTAATCATTGCAAGTCTATATTCACACATAAAATAGGAAGATAACTTCTTCACAGGAGCTGGGTTATATGAGGTAATAATAACATTGCTTAACAGTATGACTTATATTTAGACACTTAATATCTATTTCCTACTTCCTTTGAAAAATGTGACTAATTTATAGGTTAGGTGAAATTTTTGGAAAGCCACTTATAAAAATTTAGAATCATGAAGTATTAAGTGTTGGAAAGTAGTGATCTAAAATTCATAAAATTGGGGCCTCCCTGGTGGCGCAGTGGGTTAAGCACCAAACTATGAAGCGAACCGTAGCCACTGCAGCATGAGTTCGATCCCTGCTGCCGGCCAGGGAGGGTACCCACATGGCGTGGCGGACCTCTCCTGCCTCCCCCGCTGCTGCCCTTGGCAGTGTGTTTCGGTCAGTCTGCCTGTTCTGCTCCCCACTCTTTCTCTGGTGAATCCACTCACCTCCCTGGACTCTGGCCTTTACCCCAGTTCTTGTATGCATAAATAAATAAATTTAAAAATAAATAAATAAATAAAATAAAATCCATAAAATTCTTAACATAGCACATAAGGTCTATCATTCGAAATATCAGAGAGCTAGAATGAAGTGAAGGTAGGTAGGGGGCATCCGCAGTGTTCCATCACCACCTCTTTGGTGTATTTTCTGACCTTATATTATAAAATATGTTTCCCATCAAGAGCTTCTTCTAGGTCAGGAACTGCCTTAAGCACCAGCATCCTCTCTAACTCATCAAAACACATCTAATCTATATTTCCACCCAATGTCTATTTCAAGTGATCAGATACAATTCCAAAAAACAATTCTCAGACACCTGCAGGGGAACCAAGAATTCAACTCAATTCTGACACTATCTACTTGGAGAGGGCGTCAGATTCCAGGGGCCAGTCTCTCAAGACTGCCCTCCCCTTCAGTGGCCAGTCACAAGTCCAGGGGCTTTTGACCACTGCCTGTAACTCACAGGTTCCCTTGACCCCTTTTACAGGGCCCATTAACTTACCAGATCGGTTTATAGAGCTAAGGAAACATGTTAGTCACTTGATCTCTGGTATATTACAAAAGGCTATATCAGAGGAACAGTCAGATGGAAGAGATGCATAGTACAAGCATGGGAGAAAATGGAGAGCTTCCATGTTTTTTACTGAGGCTTCATTACATAGCACAGTTAATTAAATCATTGAGTGTTGGTCATTTAACTCAGTGTCCAGACTCTCTCTGCTCTATAGGCCTGGGATGGGAGTGAAAACCCTCTACTTACTTAGTTGATTCTTTAGACAATCAGGTCCCATCTTTAGGTGTTCCTAAAAGTCACCTTAATCATATAATAAAAAATACCTTATAACTCTCAAGACTTAGGAAATTCTAAGACTTTTCAGGAGTAAAATCAAGAATGATGGATAAAATTAAATATGCATAATATATTTTGGTCATGTGAATAATCAAATGTATATTTTTACTGTAAAGCACAATATTGCAGGGTCATACTCTTTCCTCAACTAATTTCAGTTAAAGTGTCAACAGTTTTTTAACTACTGCCCTCAGTACCTAAAAAATGACTAATTGCATGAAAAGGGCAACGCCTTCACTGTGGAATTATTGCTTGAGAAGCAGCTAACTATCCATGGGATTCCCTAGCTCATATTTTGGGAAAAGAAAAATATGAATTGGTCACAGCAGGGCTCATACTGTATCAGCCATGTCACTTACTGTTGGTAGAGTTGTGTAAAGAGTTTTAAACTGTTTAGAAAAATATTAGAGAATATATCCTGTTTCCATTATTCCTTTTTTTTTTTTTTTTCTATCTCTTTAAGTCATGAGGAAGAGTAGCAATGGCAGGGAAAATGGGGGCAGATCTGAGTGGACTTTCCTCTTGTCCTGTTCTGCATTAGAATTTCCACTCCAAGAATTAGACTACATTCTGTGTCAATTCCCCCTTAGTGTTGGGTGAGCCCACCACCACCCCTCTCCCCCACGCAGTCACACTAGAGTGTGGAGCAATAGAAAGCTGTCCACACAGTGACATTGTAAGTTACCTGGGAATTTGGAGTATGATCTGAATGTCAGAATCATGACTACACACAAGGTCAGGGAACTAGCAGAGGGCACGTCCCTGCCCAGCAATAGTGACTTTATTTGCCTAGACATTCATAATTGTCTAGCTGGTGGAAAACACAGAATATATAAACTTAACATTGTATAGCTGTACACAGACAGAGATGGGAAAGTTTTGTAAATAACTATTTTGCCCCTATTCATTAGACGTGTCCATAGAGATTTGTTTTGTGAGAACTGAAAGAGGAGAGAGCGGTAATACAATTTTTTCTGGGAAAGATGTCCAAGAACAACAAATTTTTGGAACCTAGTCACCTGGAATTGATGAAAGAGTACACTGACATGGCTATTGTACCAAAAAAAAAATTATTTTTTCTTCCTGATTTCTGGTTCCCTTGGCCCTGTCTCCGAGGTCCAGTGGTGGCTTGGCCTGATTGACTGCCTTATAAAAATTAGTAAGTAAATATGTTAGCTCCTGAAACTAGAATTATGTCTACTAACCGTAGGTCTAGAAAAAGACTTCTCCCTTTTTTTCTCAGTATCTGAATCTCTTCTCTGTTGCCTGGCATCTTGTATCTGTTTTCCCCATTCCTTACCTTGAAGAACACCCCATCCTGAACCCAGTTCAACTGGCACACTTTGTTCTCAGTATTCTGCATAATGGTGGGGAAAGGAAAGTGGTAAAATATCGTATTTTGAGATTACATTATCCTTTGGTTTTTTTAGTGCTTACTGTCATGGGAAAGTATAAACAACTCTACCTAAAGTTTTTTAATCTATTAACAGAGCTTTCAGTTACATGCAAATTGATCCCTTTTAAAAATATCAATTAGTGTTATGGCCTTTCTTACTGAGGTGGATAGCTGGGTTATTACTACAAAAATAACTTCATCATGCCTGGTCATTTTTATGACTTCCATCCTCATAATTATTAATTATCCATCAAAAAATCTTTACCTTTTCCCTTATACTTCTTGATAGACCAATTTATTGTGTCTCAATTGCCATTTCTGGATTATGTGTGGATATACATGAATGTGCTTGGGCCCTCACTGGAATTTTTGTGCAGAGCCAAGAAAATGAAAATACTGTAAAACTGGACCAGTGTTCTCTGCATCTCAAAGACAACTGGACATATTTTTTGTAATGGAACTGAATTGTTTCCACTTATTTGAACTCAGTATTTGAGTACTGAGTATGACCAATAAACTTAACTGGCCAATTACTTCAATAATGTCAAATATAGATGTTTCATATATCTTTTGATCATCAAAAATTGGAGCAAACATTTTCTTTGAAAAAGAAATGATACTTGGTGACTTGTCTATAATGTAAAAATATGCTGATATGAACACTGGCAAGTTATTATTCTTAAACCTGCATGATAATTATTAATGTTGTTTTCTCATCCTCATAAATTTGATGCACTTTGAGAATTTTTAGGAAACGAAACCCACACATTGCATTTTAAAATGAAAAAAATGACAA
Source organism: Galemys pyrenaicus (assembly GCA_019455555.1). Lineage (NCBI taxonomy): Eukaryota > Metazoa > Chordata > Mammalia > Eulipotyphla > Talpidae > Galemys > Galemys pyrenaicus. Next base: position 19,833,926 of record JAGFMF010011861.1, read on the forward strand.
TCAGTAATTGTTTTTCTTGCTCCTCTCATGAACAGCCTTGACTTATAAATAGTTAGCTAATGCTTCTCCATTTAACAAGTTGAAAGTGAATAAAAAGAAATTTGATTCCATGTATTTTCAAAAACTAACTTTTAAACTTTTGTTAAGTTTGTTCCCTAATTTTTAAAACTTATATCTGAATTCAAGCATTTTTCTTTAGGCAAATTTAGGGTATCAACAAGTATGAAAGAAAGGATTACCTGTAACCTATCCTCAGGGTAAATACCAGTAATTTTCCAGTGAACTTAGAAACTATCAGAAGGGATACTTTTTTGTTTTGCTGTTCATGTCATGATAATATCAGTAAGTGGTCTTCCTACTCATTGGTCCCAACATGATTTTAACTTTGTCGATACTATCAAGTTTTCCTACACAGCTCTCACTACAGTTCTAAATAACAGTATCAATGCTTCACTCAATGCCTCCCATCACTGTATTTGAAACATTTCTCTACTATCTAAAATGAACAACCTTCTTGGAAAAGAAAATCAAGTCTCTTTTATCTTCAATCCTTTCCACTGAAATGACTTCTTAAAATCATCAAATAAATATGGCAAAGCCTTGCATGTGGTTGGTGAGAAAGCAGAAGGAGAAGGCTGTGATCAGGGGTCCTGGATATATTAATAGCTGCTTGTAGTTGACAATGTCATTAACCAAGAATAGAAAATACAAAGCAAATCTCAAAGCGATGTGAGGATAATGAGTTCAGATTAGATTTGTTGAGTATTAGATCCCCATAGGACATGGGTGAAGATGTTTATTATATAAGTGAAGATACAGTCAGTTTCTTCGGATTGGAAGTAGGTTGTTATGTAGGTGTCCTTGACTGATAAATAATGGTTTATACATAAATGCAAAATAAATCACCTAGGGAAAACATGCAGAATGAGAAGAAAAGTATGCCAGAGTTGGAATCCTGAAATGTGCTAGGAATGGGTGGGCAGGGCTAGACAAATCCAAAGAAGCTAGAATAAGAGAATGCTATATTAAAAAAGCATATTTCAAATAATATTCCTATTTTGTTCCTTTTTAAAGGTATTTGTATAGACTTGCCTAGAAAGGAGTCTGAAAAGAGACCAATACAAGCTTGATAGTAAGTCTTTTGGGGGTTGTGAGAAACTTTTATATTTTTATATTTTTTTATATTTCAGATTATTTTGCTACTTGTTATTAGTTATCAACTCCTTAATTATAGTAATCTATCTCCCTGGAAATTAATATGGGTTTTATATTTCAGTTCTTAATTAGTCTTTTTTATTTCAGTTTTATTGAGACATAATATAAATTTGTAATATAAATTTAATATATATAGTGGTGATTTTATATATGTATATGTTATAAAAGGACCATCTTTGTAGTTAACACATTCTTTATCTTATATAGTTACCTCTTTTTTTGTGTATGAGAATATTTATATTTTCTACTCTCTTAGGAAGTATCATTTCTACAATACAGTGTTATCAACTGTGGTCACCATGTTTTACATTAAATCCTCAGACCGTACTTATCTATACAGTTGAAGTTTGTTCCTTTTACCAACATTTCCTGATTTCCCTTATTCACAGCAACCACTCTTCCACTGTTTTTGAGTTTCACTTTTTTTTAGATTCTTGTGTCTGTGTGTGAGACCATGCAGTATTTGTCTTTCTCCTACTGCTTATTTCATTTAATTACTGTTGACAACTGATAACCATGGGGTGGGGTTAGAATCTTTCTCTATGGCTAGCTTTGAAGACACAGGTGATGCTGGGTCACAGGTTCCTTAAGTTCTCTTAGGGGTTATTGGACCACCGACATTGTGGCCCATCAGGCTTTCATGGAGCTTTCATGGATTATCTAAACATTACTTCATTTTGAGACTTTGATTATCTGTAAACTTTTTCTTTTTCTTTTTCAAGTTAGAAGTCTTGATAGAAACTTTAAAAGAAGTGATACTACAAAACAAAGGTGACATAAAACCACCTGAAAGTAAGAAATTTCAAAGCTTTGAAGATGAGTAGATATATTAGAAGTTCAAATTATTCTTTTCTTATGTAAATAAGTGGGGCAATCCACTGTTTAACTAGCTTTGAAGAATTTATTTTACTAGATTTAATGAGGAAAGATAGTATATAGGAGTTCAAAGCATAATCATGATTTTTTTCCAAGTCTTTTTATCTCTTTTATTATTGTCTGAATGAAAGTACTTTTACTTAATATGTACTTTTACTTAATATGTCTAGTAGGTCCAGAGTCTTGCAAGGAAATTCCAAATCTTCTAAAAACAAACAAATATTCATTATTGAGTATTTTGAAAAATCTCAGTTTTCTAGAATCTAACAGATATCCATTCCTCCACCTGTTATTTGAAGACCTTTACTGAGGATACTGAAAAGAAAGCAAACTTAAATAAGGAATTTACCAGAAACAGAAGCAAGATGATACAACACTATGTATTCATTTTAATTTCCTACTCTGTCTAGATTTTTAAAAAATATTTATTTTTATTAATTTATGCATATAAGAAGTTGGGTATAGGCCAGAGGTATGGGGGTGAGAGAATTCACCAGAAACAGAGTGGGTAGCAGAACAAGTGGATTTACTGATAAACACTGCTGAGGGGAGCAGCAGGTGAGACAGGAGAGGTCTGTTGCGCCACGTGGGTTAACTCCCTGTTGGGGGATCTAACTCAAGCTGCAGTTGCTACTGATAGTTTGCTAGCACTGAGACTAAAACCTCTGTCTAGATTTTTAAGAATACTACCAATATTCTGACTATTCATAGGCCTATCAAAATCTTCAATTATCAAAGAGAGATTCACTTATATTTAGTATATCTCCAAGAGAGAAGGGTATTTTTTTATCATTTTTTCTGACAGAACTTATTAAACAAAATGAGATTCTTGAATCACTACTAATTAACTTGAAAATATAGTAGTTCAGTCTCTCATGAATTCCAAGTAATTGTTTTTACATTCCTTTGGCTTTCATTTTACCTATTAAATAGTATTGTTGTGTTGTTTCAATCATTTTATATGTATATTTTGAAAAAAATTAAATGTATTTGCAATGTTCTAAGATCTTTTTAATTTCATTTTAAAAGTGAGAAGGAAGTCTATTGATACAACTTGATCAAAAGTATATGCTATGAATTATTTTTAAAAGACATGATAATAGTCTACTCCAGAGACAAGAGAGTTACTGAGTCTTGGGAAGAGTTTCATAGTTTTGTTTGTATTTAACATCTCGTGGAAAGAATCTTTAGGTGATTTATGGCCTAGTTATTCATAGAAATAATCTGTAAAATAGAATGGTGCTTTGACTTGTTATAGAAATCTGTAATATATATATATTTAATGGAATTTTATTGAAAACAATATTCATTTTCTGTTAATTGTAGAAAATTGTATAAATAGAGAGCCCACTGAGATGAAAATATTCAGTAAACAATAAGTTCTGTTAAGATATAAAGTACTTTCTCATTTTAACATTGTCCCTATACTGAGGTTTTCCATAATTACATGTTGAATGAATAAGTGTCCTGCAGGGTTTTGACAAGTTAGGCATATGAGGAAGGGGTAACTAGTACTCGACTTACTAAGCAGCATCACATTGTTTAATCCTCTTTTTTCTTCATAGATTTTCCTTTTCAACAATCTTTTTTCTCCTACCCAATAACTGATTTTTTTTTTTGCCATCATAAAATATTGCCTTCTTTCAACCTATTAATTTTCTTCTTCTTTCAATTCCTTTAATTTTCAAATTGTTGACTAAGAATCTACACTGTTGCATAGTTCTCTTCCCAGGCATTACTCAAGCCATTGACTTTAGTTTCTGCTCCCACCAATCAGCTGAACTGCCCACGTAGCTACCATCACTCTCATTGTCTCATTATCTTCATGACACTGTCTGTGCATCCTCTCTTGTCACCCTCAAATCCATCTCACAATACTCACGTGATCAAGTCTCATGTCATCAGAATAAACTCCTTCACACAGTTCAGAATCTGACTCTTCTTTCTTCTCCATCCTCGTCTTTTGTTCCTACCCACCCCAGCTATAATGAAGCACTTGTGGTTTCTTGAGTAGATCATGCCTTCTCAACTCTGTCCCTCTGTATGTGTTGGTCCTTATTGGCTGCAGTACGTGCCTTTCCCAGAAAAGTCCAAGGTTTAACAGAGAACATGAATCAATATCTTTTTTATCATTTAAATTAAAGTAATCTAAGCCTTGTCACTTAGATTCCTCTAAGCTACGGCACTTGGCATTCTACCATTTTTGCCTGTGTCTGTTCTAAACCAAAATATTCTTGGAAGCACCAAAAAAAAAAAAAAAAAAGACTTGCAAAACCATTTACTATCTAAATTATGTATGGGAATACTTTAAATAAAAAGAAAAAACTTAAAATTATTATTATTATTCTTATTTAATATTAGTAAACACAACAGAAGAATTTTAGTTATTTCATAATTTTTACACAATTTATCTCTGGGAAATACGTGTACTAAATATGGGTTTCAAAAAACCTAAAACATTTCTAAAGTCCTTACTATTTAATGTATGTATAGTCCCATATATTAAATGATATAAGGTTGGAGACTATAATAATATAGTTTTTTATTTCTTCTGTTTCTTCTGATATTAAAGTTCTTAGTATAAAGCCTCCCTGGTGACAGCCACTGCAGCAAGTATTTGAGCTCCAGCCAGGGAGGTGACCCACATGGCACAGCAGACCTCTCCTATCTCACCTGCTGCTCCCCTCAGCAGTGTATTTCAGTAGATATGCCTGTTCTGCTCCCCACCCTGTCTCTGGTGAATCCTCTCTCTCTCTTTAACACATACATACACACACCCCTTGGCACCTCTGGCCTGTACCCCAGGTTTTGTATGCATAAATAAATAAATCTTAAAAAAAAAGTTCTTAGTATAAAATAGAGCTCAATAAACATTGGTTATTTCTGTTACATGAACTGTCATAATTTACCTTGATGCAGACCTTTGAATTATTAACTAGGCTATATTCTGAAATGTGTTATAAACAACTTGCTGATAACTTGGTTTTGGATTTTTATCATGACATATCATTAACATCAGCAATGAGATCAAAGAAATTTCCTTTAAAAAGAAACAATTTATTAAAGGAATTTTATTGCCATTAGTTGCTTTTTGTCAGTTGTGCATTTTCATTTGATTTTGAAATATTTGGAGTAAGCGCTATGTTACAATTGATGTTCCAAATCATTTCTCAGACATGTATCTATGTTTTACCTATACCTGTTCTATGTTGAGAACTATGAGAACTATGATATATATATGTGTGTTTAGGGTTTCTAGTGAAAGTGTCTAAAAATCTTAATGGTATACTTTCCAATAAATAAAGACAATCACATTGAGGTATCACATTGATTTTTTTTTTAAACGTGAGTGCCTAACTTAACCACTGATGTGTTATTCCTATAGAATAAAAACTTAATTTTAAAACAGGATCATTTTCACCCTATATAATACACATGTGCTCTCCCTTACTTAAAAGGCCCAGTCAGTCAGTAAACAGGTTTTTATTGAATTCCCAACATGTGAAAAATAGGATGATCTGTTTTTCACTAAGACACAGTTCTGTTTTGTGCAGTTTTGGTCTAGGAAAAAAGGCATAGTGATAGTGTATATTCATAAACTCCTTTACAGCTATACAGTTATGGCACATGAGTAATAATTATATGGGTAATAATTCAATTTAGTATATAGAAACAGATCTATGGAAAGACAACAATGTCTTTGATTATAAACACAAAACTTATTTTAGGTATAGACCAAAAATCCTAGGCGAAGTGGTTAAATTGTTTATGTTTTTACTAATTATAGGAAATGATTCTCATGTTACCTAGACCCTATTGCTGATTGGCAAATAATATGTTTTAGTTGATGTAAGAAGTGTATGAAGGTGAATCTAGGGAAACAGACTAATTTGAAGGATCAAATCAGTAATAATAATAACAGCAAATATTATTATAATTACTGGCTAGATAATTTGATGAGGCTGGCCCATGCATGAATTTTTTTTTTAAATACCTACTTTTTTAAAATTTATTTATGTATACAAAGCTTGGGTAAAGGCCAGAGACATGAGAGGTGAGAGGACCCACCAGAGACAGAGTGGGGAGACGAACAGGCAGATCTACTGAAGTACACTGCTGAGGGGAGCAGCAGGCCAGGCAGGAGAGGTCTGCTGTGCCATGTGTGTCCCCTCCCTGGCCAGGGATTGAACTCGCGCTGCTGCGTCATGAATGCTTCACAGTGCGGTGCTCAACCCACTGCGCCACCAGGGAGGCCGCCCATGCATGAATTTTAAAGAGAGAAAATAGCTTCATTATCCCTAGGTGAGACTCTGGGCATCAAGAATTCAAGTTCCTTTCCCAAAGCCTGATTATATTTGTTTCCCACATCATCTCCACTTCAGAGCTCTTGTCTTTATTTGCTGTATTTTCTCCTTATTTCAATAGTCCAGACCTGGTAATTCTTGGAATCAAGAAGTCTTATCAAATAGGAATCAAATGAGTAGTACAAGTCAGAGCAAGACAGATCAAAACTAGGGACTCCAGGCAGTAAGAGGGTCTAGGGAGAGGTCAGGAGAGCCAACAGTTTTTAAACTGTGGGACAATTGCCTGCCTTCAAGGATCAGAAGCCAGAGCAAGGAGACTGGGCCAAAGGGCTTCAATTACAGACATGGGACACTATCAATGGATACCCTGCCCCTAGGTGTTCCCCCAATGTTAAAGCCTGAGGGCACAGATATTGCAGCTCACCTCCATGCTCAGGGTCACGGCTGCAATGCTTTCTTCTCTTCATTTCTCCCTTTGGACTCCACCACCACCCAACTTCTGGTGTGGCATGGGGCAGCCCTGGTGGTAGACCTTGTCACCATCGTGTTGCCGCTGCTACAGCCGCCACTGCTGCTGAAGAGTTGATACTTTAAATGGAATCATTTTTCCTTTAATTCAATTTCAAATTTCTGTAAGAACTGGCTAGGACATGGGATACTATTCCAGCAGGGACTCTTTGGTCTTCAAAATCTAAAATAGAAGAGGAATCTTCATGCCCTGCTCCTGCCCCCTTCCCTCCATGGTTAGATCAGCTATCCAAGGGAGAGGATATGTGGAAGATAAGTCACCCCAGATGCCATCTTTTAATTGTGAATAAGGAAAATCAGTGAGAGTGTACACTTAGTACTTGGTTACTAAATTTACTGGAAGACAGATTGAAGAACACTTGTATTTGGATTTGAAGCCCATAATTATTAAAAAGACATTCATATATAAGATACATACAAACAAAGGATTAGAGACAGGCAGAGAACATGGATAATAGTTACTGAGTATTCATAATCTTAATCACAGAAATACAGGGTTGCTATAACCTGTAAGTTTCCTATTGGCTTTAATCAATTCCTGAGTTTTATTTAGCCTGATAACTGGCAAGAGTAGAAGTACATGACTACCTGGGTTCAGGTAGTCATGCTGCCATACCTTTTTACAAACTATGACTTTAGCTATGACATTATTTAAGCTCTCTGAGACTCACAGTGTCCTCATTTGTATACAGAGGGGATAATTACAATTTCTGCATCACAAGAGATAAAAAAAAATAGTTATTAAGAACTTAGAATAGTATCTAGCATTTGGTAGATAGCTCGAGTGTAGTTTTTTTTCTAAAATTTTAACTATAACAAAAAACTAGAATATGTCTTGGCTTCTCTTTTACTCAAGCCACTGCCTCCAGTCAACAGACTCTGGCAATTCTGCCTCCTGTATAGAATGTGACACCATCTACTTCTCTCTAGAACAGCCACTAGTCCACTCAACATCTCTTACTTAACTTGCAATAACCCACCTCAGCCTAGTTTGTGAATCTCAGTCACAAACTCGGATGGGTACACAGTGAAGATTGCAGTATTTTCTGAAATCATATTAATATGTTAAAAAATTTTAAGCACACTCATTTGGGAGGTTTGGGGTCTTCCAGAGCATCAACTCTTTTGGAGTCAGGGACAAATGTGGGTATGTTGTTCGGACCAACCTGGCTACCATGGGGTGGCTCTTCCGCAGTGTGCATTGTTCCACAGGCTCTGCTTTGTCCTTGCTGAACTTGGGTTCAAAAATCTTTTACAGGCCGCCTGTGGCCTTATCCACTTCCCTTCCCTGCACACAACCATTCTCTCTCTCTCTCTCTCTCTCTCTCCCTTTAAAGTTGTTTTTTTTTTTTTTTTATTTATCCATACAAGAGCTGGGGTACTGGCCAGAGGCGCTGGGGTTGAGTAGAACAATGTAGGGAGTAGAACAGGCAGATCTCCAGAAGTACACTGCTGAGGGGAGCAGCAGGCAAGGCAGGAGAGGTCTGCTGAGCCATTTGGGTCCCCTCCCTGGCTGCAGTGGCTGTGGAAGCCCCACAATGTGGTGCTCAAACCCTTGTGCCCCCCTTGTGGGGAGGCCCACATAACCATTTTCTTCCTGAGGTGTTACCTTTTCTCCAGGTAGCCTTTCAAAGGTTGCTGTTTTCTAGTAAGCAAAGCTCAAATTCTCTCTTCTCTCTTTTGTTTTTCTCTTTTGTCCTCTCCTCTTCTCTCTTGCTTCATTCCTCCTTGCCTAGAGAACTACTCACATTGCTTTGCATTTTTATGCAAAACATTTCCTCTACACGTCCACATTCTTCCTATTACCTATCTCACACAATCTCTAAATTGCCTTAGGAAATTTTGGATCAGAAAAGCCAGAGAGAACATTTCTATTTTTCACCTTGCCATGTTCCTTCCCTGAGGCAACTAGCAGTGGGTCTACTGTCTGCTTAAATGGAGAAAGGGAAGAAGAATTACAAGGAGAAAAAAATAGATTAATATCTGAAATATTGTCTCACCACAGGTTCAATATACAGAAGCCAAGTAGGCCGACTGCAAGACCTCAAACACTAATTGAACCACATCAGTCCCCTGTGTAGACATTTCCAGTGGCTTCTATTTGTGTTGAGTGTCACATTCTAAACTTCTAACTTGTACAAGGTTAGACAAGTTAGCACAGCCTTCTCCACTTGCCTGTCTCTTCCTCCCTCTTCCCCAGTGTTGGGCCATATTAAATTTCTGTCCCTGTCACAGACACGAGATATACTGGCTCCCCAGATTTAAACTTAGTAGTTGATAGTATTTATACCCAAGATTTCCCTCTACTTCACCCCATACAAAACAGAACAAAAACCCAGGAAGAAGCAACTATTCTGGCTTTTTCTGATGGATACAGAGTACACATGGCAACTGAACACTTGAAATATTAATAGTCTGAATTGAAAATTGCCATCATCTCAGGTTTCTAAGACTTAGTACCAAAAATATATGAAATGTCTGAATAGCTTTTTATATTGAGCATATATTGAGATGATAAAAATAATTAGGAAATATTGGATTAATACAAGAGGCTATGAAGATTAATTTTGCCTATTCCTTTTTAACTTTTAATATGGCTGCTAGAATATTTGAAGTTGTACATGGAGCTCACTTGCCATATGTGTGTGTTGAATCTTCTCTAGGCACAGTCTAGGTGGAAAACAGCCTAAACTGTAAAAGAAATCCGACTCCCACTCTATCTGAATATGTGAAGATGATGGTGTTTTGACATTAGGCTCAAACAGAATCAGCCATAAGCTGCCGTAATTTGAGGGGTGGATTGCAATTTTTCTAAAAGAAAGCATTTTTTCCCCCATTTCTAAGCACCTTCTGCTCACAAGCTCATAGCATTCTGAAATTTTGATTAAGAATTCTAGGTAGCCCTGCAGTTACCCTCAGTTTTCTCTTGCAATCATCTAGAACCTAATGCTCTCCCCCTCCCCCCCCCCCAACAGATATTCAGGAAACTCTTAAGCAACTAGCGATAACCCGGCTTTGACTCCATGAATTTTACAATCCCAGTCCTCTGGGGTACAGATTGTCTTCTGAGGGTCACCATAATTTCACACTCAGACAGTCAGCTGAGGATGGAACAGGGCCACTTTGACCCGTAGCTAATGAAAAATCCTCAGTGGTCTAAACTCATACAGAATTGAATCAGCACATTAACTCTCAAACCTCTGTAGGATGGCTGAGAAGCAAACACATAAGTAATAATTTGCACAAAAGTATAGAGAAACTCTTAGAGCAGGAATAGATTTTCAAAAACAAACTGAGCAACTCCTCTGTTTTACAAATAAAGGAAGAATCCATCTGGAATAGTTGAATGAATTGTTAGTTAGAGAATGGAACTGAACTCATGACTCCTCATTCAGTCAGTAAACAAATACTTGCCTTTGTTAATTATATGGTAGGTATTCTTCCAGGTGCTGAGATATACGGCTGTCAGTAAAGATGCTTTGCAGTTATAACAGAAAACCCAGTTAAATGTTGTTTTAAAGAGAATGGGAAATTTATTGCCTAATAACTGTGAAGTCAGACGGGCTTCGAGCCACACTTGACCAGTGGCTCAGATGAATTCCTGAGGATGACTCTCAGGTCTCAATGCCTTCGTTGCTGGCTTCATTCGTGAGTGCTTCCTCCATTATAACCACAGTATAACAATTCAGCAGGCCTGGGATGCTTTCAGGTACAAATCCAGCACAAAAGAGAGTCCATTTTGCTGTTGGAATTGATTCTTGAAGCTCTAATTACCTGACTTGAGTCACATATTCAACTGAACCTAAAAATGTGTTCCTCAGTTGAAGATTGCTGACTGCTTTAAGCCAATCAAAGGCCACTCCCAGAGTCAAGAATGGTATCAATCTCTTGCAAAATGCTTGCTGGAAGTGGTTTAAGGAAATAAGTGTTGAGAAGCAATGACAAATTTAAACAAATTCCTTTCTCTCAAGTGCTCACAAGGGAGAGAGTACTCCAGTTGGTCTTTACACTTTGCTCTGTGGAGTTCTGGAAGTTCTGGGGCTGTATCGAGTGGTTTGAGTGCATCTGCCCCACTTGACCTCCAGCCCCTCACTTCCAATTTCAAGGGAGCTAGTCCACTTTGTCTGTTTTACATATTGGGCATCTGCATATGAATTCATTTGAAGAAAGTGCTTTGCTGTTCAAATAGTCCTAAGACCACTTTCCTACATACATAAAACTATGGCAATGTCAAAGTTATCTACACTTTATACTTTCTATACATTTTTTTCTATTATTCCATAATATTCCTATTGTCATAGTGACTCTTCCAGCGCTGATTACAAGGAATGAAAACTGGAGCTCTAGAGCCTTTGAAAAATGGGCAGTGATTTTCCACCCATGCCAGGAGTTGGCTGTGAGTAGCCCCTCCCCTGACACTTGGCCTCACAAGTTTCTGCGGGCAGTGCAAATGGCTGCAGGTGGTGGATATTTTATTGCCTGCCATCAGTGACCCCACTGAGCCTCAGGCTGTGGGCAGAGGCCAGCAGTGATGGTGGACGGCAGTGGTTCCCATACCACGCCACCCCAGGGCTTGCAGCCCTTGGTTCAGAGCTGCAGTGAGGAAATGAGGCCCCACTGGTTTGCCTCCATTTCTCTGGCTGCTCCAGCTGCAGGCAGTAGAGAGACCTTGGATTTGGTGCCTGGATAGTAAGATGGACCTATCAGGGTGAGCCATGATCTGATTCACACTATGCTCCAATCAGCCGGCAGATTGAAAATGGTCCAATCAGACTTATAGGTGGGAGGGAGCCTGAAAAGGATAAAAGGCAGGCAGGCACCAGCTTAGGAATGGGGAATTTGCTGTATTCTTGGCCTCAGAAGAAAGAAGAAAAGTGATGAAACTTCACAGAGGAGTTGAAAGGTTTTTCAGAGGCCAGGTCAGCTGCACCTGCCTCTGGCCTGCCCCTGACATTGCCTGAGGACTACCAAAGGCCCCGGGCTGGTGTGTCATAGAGCTGTTTGTTGTTGGTGTGGGCCAGCAACTCACAAAATGTTCTAACACTGGTGGTTTCGTCACTGTGCCTTCTAGTGATTGGCCACAGTGCTGCTGGCCAGAACTGTCCGGCACTGTTGGTGGGTAACTGGCACTCTCTCTCTGAGTCACCTCCAAGAGCTGTTAATGGTTCTTGACCATCTGGCACTGCCTTCTGGTGCTCCTGCTTCCATTGTTGTCCAGCATCTGGTGCTGTCCGTGCTGACCTTCAGACTGTTGCTAAGGGCTGCTACGGCATCACCTCATGGCCCCACTTGTAAGCATCTCCAGCTTCAGTGTGTTGGATCCTGGCCTGCTGCTTGCCAATATGCCATGAGGCCCTTGGATGGTGCCATCTTGGATGAGCGGCCTTTTGTTCAGGACTTTTGGACACTGTGGACACCCTGTAGGTCAGGTAGGTCGCCATTTGTGGCTTTAACACTCTTTGTTTCCCTTATTTTTAAAGTAAACCTCATCGTTGTTGTTCCCTGAACCTCAGAGGTCTTGCAATTGTGTGTACAGGCGAAGAGCCCACAGACAGTGCCCCGCCCTCTGTGGGCACTGTCCTTTGACTTGCAGCAGCGCCTAAGAGCTCTCCTTCAAAATCAGAATGTCACGAAGGCATTTCTTAGAACTTAAGTCCTACACCTGAAAACTCCATTCCACAGTCCTTCTCCTGCTTCTGCTTTTTGCTGATTGTGGTCATTCATAGACATTGTTCCCATTTCCTTCTCTATATGATCACTCAGAGCACTGGAGAAAGATTGCTACCTCTGTAACACTTCTAAATACTCACCTTTGCTGTCATCAACAAATGAAATTCTTAACAGGGGCCTCCCTGGTGACACAGTGGGTTATGCAACGCACTATGAAGCAAACCGCAGCCACGGCAGCATAAGTTCGATCCCTGCCGCCGGCCAGGGAGGGAACCCACATGGTGCAGCAGACCTCTCCTGCCTCGCCTGCTGCTGCCCTCCTCAGTGTGTTTCAGTCAGTCTGCATGTTCTGCTCCCCACTCTGTCCCTGGTGAATCTTGTCACCCCCCACACCTCTGGCCTGTACCTGGGTGCTTCTATGCATAAATAAATAAATCTTAAAAAAAAATCTAAAAAAAAAAAAGAAACAGAAATTCTTAACAAATGATTCACCAGTCAATTCCACTAATGTGAACACTAAGCAAGGTACATATGGTTGTCCTTCAGGAATCCACCGACTTACCTGGAATTAAGTTATACCTTACTGCTTGGAAATTAACAGAAAGCCAGACTTTAACCCAAAAGAAAACAAAATGTCCCTTCATGCCAAAGTTAGCAATATATTTGTTATGGTCATGATTTGGTGAATTCTTCTCTTTCTCAGATAAATTTATATCTCTTTTGTATTCTATTCAATGAAATGTAAAAATTGGAAATATATCACATTCTTTGTTACCTCTGAAAGGATTCAAATCTTGCTGCAGGTATTTGTATTCAACTTTGATATATTTGAACTATAAATATTTTTATCTTTAAAATATTTTCTGAAAATCATATAAGGAATTCAGTTGTTTTCTAAAATTCAATCTTAGGCAGTGAGTAATATTCACATAAGTATTTTTGGAGTATATTATAACTAATAATTCATTTAAAAGTAAATAAGAATCATGAAAATTGCTAGGATATACAAATACTTCAGATTCACATGATTTATTTTTGATTAGTTATCTTTGTTTTTTATTTTTATTTGATGTAATAACCACTTTTGAGTTACCTGGACATACACTTCTTGGAAATTTTTGTGTGCGGGAATTGGAAAGTGTTTGGAATATCCAGAGAAACAGTCACAGAAACTGGGAGGGAGGGGTGACAGAAGGTATCACTTCTAAAGAGGTGTCTCCCCTGCACTGCAGTGCCCCACCATTACCAACAGAAAGACACTTTGGGGAGTAGAATGGCAGGTAAGCATCTAAGGAGTGCTAGAGACTGCTGTTTCATAGCTAGTCTGCCATGCAAATTATTTCTTGTAATTTGAATGCATGATTGACTAAAGAAAAGACATCATTGATACAATAACAGTACAAGTACTAGATGGCTGATAGACTAAGAAAAACATGTAAGAGGTTCCCTTGGGCCTAAAAGTTAATTATTGATTAGCATGTATGTGCTAAGAGAATATTAATTAAAAAACATAGATACAAGGCATTGTGTTTCTAGCAGTAGACTTTTTTGGTAGGTAATAATTACAATAAGGAAAAAAGAGGGAATGACAAGGAAATTAGGTATTTCATTTATTAAATGGGCTAATCTTGATAAGACCTTGAAAATCTGGGTAGCATTTTTGTTGCAGTTGACCTCACATAATATATACACACAAAAGATTAAAAAATAAATCAGTGCAGACAAAAGATTGAATAAAAAATACCTTCAACCTTAAGATCCTGCTTTTAGATGAAACAATTGGTAATGTTCTACAGGCATTAATTCCTTTGCACAGTACAGTGGTAACTGAAACACGTATATGGGAACTGAAACATGGAGACTATCTCACTAACTTTTATTCCAATTTTTGTGAATTTACAAACTTGCTTCTTTTCTGAAAAAGTGTTAAATTACCTAACCAATAGCTTTATGAAAGAGGAGACCTTGTCTGACTGTCCTTGTTATTTTATCTTTGTAGCCTAACACAGTGCAAGGCCACATAACTGGCACCAAGTAGTTTTTTGAATGAATGAGTCATCAACCAGATGAAATAGTGTACAGCAATCTGGTGTCCATACATTCTTTTCTTTCTCAGACTGTCTGGCAAATACTGAATTATTTGCTGGGTAAATCTTGAAAAGCTAACAGAAGACAAGCTTAAGCTTTTAAATTCAGTTAAAAAAATTCTATTAACTTCAAAAACAAATAATAAAAACTAAAGTTTCTAACTCTGCTCAGTGTTATCAGTGTTATCCATGCTCAGATAGATTGAGATATTGAGTGACTTGAACAAAAAAATATACAGATATAAAATAAAGATTAAAAATGTAAATGTGGATATAACAATATTTGGGGACACTGAGATAACTGACTAATGACTAGAAAAAAATACTCAATCCCAGTTTCCTTAATTTACTTTTAGGTATCAAACTTTAAACATGAGACAGTAGCTTCTTTACACTATATGTTGATGATTTAGGTTCAACAAAATTGTGGGTCACAAACAATTCACTGAATTCTGGTACTCTTTTAAAAGTGACATTTCTGTTAACCACCCTATTTTTTGGATTTGACTCAGACCTCAAGTTCATTTCCTACTTCTAAGTTTATCTTTCATTCTTAATTTATCTCACATTCTCATTTTTCCCAGAGATGCAGAGATTTCTTGTTGGCATCATTAAAGATCAAGTAGAAAGCAGTCTAATTTATTTTTTTTAAAGATTTATTTATTTATGCGTACAAGCACTGGGGTACAGGCCAGAGGTGTAGGGGGCGGGGTGAGAGGATTCACCACAGAGAGCGGGAGCAGAACAGGCAGATCAACGGAAGTACACTGCTGAGGGGAGCAGCGGGCACAGCAGGAGAGG